>CM062266.1:32755700-32760700 GCA_031216635.1 Dissostichus eleginoides | reverse complement strand
TGCAGCTCACTAAACAGTGGGCGGGGCTTCAGGTGATCATGCAGAGCTGCGTGTCTCCGTCAGACTCAGCAGCTGATCTGATCTCTGATCTCTCTCTCTCTCTCTCTCGTCCGGTTATACTTCACTCGCGTTTATGTCCATATCGATCAGATCCAGCTCTCCTGATCGGCCTTTATAGAGTTGTTACCAGCTAAAAACCGGTAATTACCGGCTAACGGAAACCCTGATACACATACGTACACACATATACATACAAAGGGGTAGGATTTGTAATGCTGTGTAACATTTTGAGAACCAGACTCTTTTCTCAGACTATTTATTATTATTATTTGCTAAAATTGTGCAACCATACAAAAGTAACTCAACATGCAATTGATTTTGTGCTCATGTTTTCCAAATAATAAAGAAGAAACGTGATAGTAATATATAAAAGTACCATTATAAAACACATTTTCAACGTTTGTTGTGTCTCTGTTCCTCCCAGGAGTCGATGCAGGGCAGCTCTGATGAGACGGCCAACAGTGTGGAGGAGGGCAGCAGCGGGCCGGGCAGCAGCAGCGGCCGCAGCGAAGCCTCCAGCAACGAGGCCGCCTCCTCCAGAGCCAGCCAATCAGCAGGGAGCCCCGGCAGCGAGATGCACTCTGACGACATGGCCGACAGCGAGGCCCTCAAAGAGGAGGAAGAGGAGGAGGAGGATGACGACGAGGAAGACGACGAGGACGACGACGATGATGATGACGACGACGACGAAGACGAGGGGAATCGGTCGGCTGCTGAAGGCGGGAATCATCAAAAAGAACAGAGGGAGCAGACTGAGTCCAGGAAGAGGAAAGCGGGGGAGGCTCTCGGTGAAGGCACGAGCCAGGGGGCGGGGCCTAGTGGTTCAGGAGGCGGGGCCAAATCTAAAAACCTCCCTTTCAACCCGGAGACTTCTTCTGCTGCTGTCATGGCGTCTGCGTCTCTGGAGGGCCGGATGAGGATGCTGGACGCTTGTTCTGCGTCTACGTCTGCTCGGCCCGATGTGACGGAGCCTCAGCAGCCGGAGATCGGCCCCTCTCAGATGGTTCAGGGTCCTCAGGGTTCTCAGGAGCCTCCATGTCTCCCTCGGGGGCCCGGGGACTTCCTGGGGGACGCCATGGGGAACGAGATCTTCAACTGCCGGCGCTTTATTGGCCCCCAGCACCACCACCATCACCATCATCACCACCACCACCATGAAGGGTGAGCACTTTAAAAAGAATAGATTAGATTACATTTAGTCCTCACAAATGGGAAATTGTTTTGTTACGGCAGCGTGTAAACGAGGCGTACACAAAATGATGTAGACTACACTATTATAGACTAACTTACTACTTAAGGAACATATTAACATATTACATAAGTGTGCAAAGTAGTTGGAGTTTTAAAATTCTCTAACCCTAACCCTACCATGAAGGGTGAGGACTTTAACATTATATTTATTCGGTTTTTAACATAGTCACACATACATACATTAACACATGGGAAAATAACATCTTCTCTGCTTCCTGTTTACAAACCCCTCCCCCCTCCTCCTCTCAGTCCGATGGTGGAGGACATGCTGAGCGCTGACGATGTGTCCTGCAGCAGCTCTCAGGTCAGCGCCAAGTCGGAGAAGAACATGGCCGACTTCGATGGAGAGGAGTCGGGCTGCGAGGAGGAGCTGGTGCAGATCAACTCTCACGCTGAGCTGAGCTCTCACCTCCAGCAGCACCTCCCCAACCTCGCCTCCATCTACCACGAGCACCTGGTGCAAGGTCAGCAGCACCCACTGGACAATATATCACATTTATTATATATATTATACAGATACATCCTGATATCAGAATCAGATTTATTACCAGGTAGGTTGACACGTACGAGGAATTGACTCGATGTCATGGTGCATATAAAAGTAAAACAAAATAAAAAAACACAGATAGCGATAGTAAAATAATATACATATACATTGAAATAGGATGGAATAAAATATAAACTATGTGCAGTAAAAAACAAACAGATATTGTCAATATGAGACTAGGTTTAGTCTTTTGTTTTGGGTAAGGGTTACAACCAGCGTTTCCGCCAGGGGGGCGTCTTGCCGTCATCTGACGCCCTTATTCAGCTCGGAACGCCCTGAACTCGAGCCGAGGGCGTCCGAAAAAAATATATAATTATTTTTATCGCTTGAAATGACGAAAAGGAAAAAGGACAAGGACATCCCTCTGTTGGAGGGGCAAAGGGGTCTGGTGGGATTCATTTCGCCGCCAGCAAAGCGTGTTCCTGTGACGGAAAGTGTACTGCCGGCGAGCCTTGATGGGGGGTGCTAGTGGAGCACGCGCGTGAACTGCAAGCGCCGGAGCCTCGCAGCGGCGAAACTGAGGCTCTGTGGTAAAATTAAGAGCCGTTTGGGAGCCGAAAGAGCCGGAATTCCCATCACTAATACGTAAAGAGATAGTATTTATAAGGGACGGCTCAATTCATCCCCCCCCATCTTACTGCGATTTGGATATTGCACTACATAATGTTACATTACAAATTACATGCCACTTCTCAGATGCTTTTATCCAAAGCGACTTACATGCATTCAGTACTGTGGGCAATCCCTTATACTTATATACTTAGAGCAAAGACTAGTCCATATTGCAATTTTAATACATTTCTTATTAATTGTGCAGCCCTACTTTGGATATTGTAATATTGTAGAAGTGCTGTCTTTCCATGTTTCAATGTCTGCATTTCAGTAAACTGTAAGTGTTATTCTCAAATGTTGTTTAATTGTCTTTCCCCACCAAGCCATTATAATCCACATTACTGATTAATATATATGAATATGTGTGTGTGCAGGGCCAGCCGTCCATAAGCACCAGTTCTCCAGCAGCCACGCTGTGACCGACATCAACCTGGACAACGTCTGCAAGAAGGGAAACACTCTGCTGTGGGACCTGGTGCAGGACGACGACGCGGTACGGCCTCCATCTTCTTCTTATAGACGGATATCAAAGTACAAGATCTGAGTACTTCTCCCCCCTCTGGTCTCATGTTTAATGTGTGTGTGTGTGTGTTTTAGATCCATCTGTCTGAGGGTCTGATCAACGAGGCGGAGAAGCTTCTCTGTTCTCTCGTCTGCTGGTTCACAGACAGACAGATCCGGATGCGCTTCATCGAGGGTTGCCTTGACAACCTGGCTCACCACAGGTAAGACTGACTGAGCGACAGGCTGATTTTTTTCAGGGAACAAACTGGATTTAACCTTTTCTGCAAACGAACAACAACCTTCGTAGAATGAATCTCGGAAAGCTGCATGGAGAAGTGATCTAGAAATGATTTTATAGGGTTAAATTATTTTTGAAAAGGTCAATTATTGGGTGTTTGTAAGCACAAATTGGATGGGTGGATGGATGGATGGATGGATGGATGGATGGATGGATGGATGGATAGATGAATTGTATGTCCAAAAAAAAGCAATGGGAAATTATTTTGTATCGGTAGCAACAGGCTGTTGCCAACTGTACATGTATATATATCAACAGTAGAAAGATGTATAGATCTATAGAATACACAATATTAAATAAAATATGAATATGCATACACTAATGTACCAAACTCTTCCAACTTAAATATGAAAATAGGGTACTGTATACATTTAGAAGTGTGCAAACTAGTTGCATTAAAACTAAATAAACCTTTTAATGATATAAGCAAGAGTGATATTGTTTTAATGACTCGTAGTTCTGCAAATATAAAGTAAAAGACTAAAAAAAACTCCTCATACTGCAAGAAAATAATGTTTCCAGAACGCCTTCAATGTTTATTTCCTTCTTTTTTTTTGTATCCATGTTTTTGACCCTCATCGTCTCGTCTTCCCTCTCAGGTCTGTCGTTGTTTCCCTGCGTCTACTACCCAAACTTTTCGGCACTTTTCAGCAGTTTGGCTCCAGCTACGACACTCACTGGATCACCATGTGAGTGACTTCTCCTAACTTGAATATCATCAACTTCTAGTATAACTTTTCCCGCCTACGTACCATATTTCTGCTGGTCTTAAGATGCTGAACGGCTCCTAAATATATTTGTGTGTGTGTGATTCAGGTGGGCAGAGAAGGAGCTGCACATGATGAAGCTGTTCTTCGATAACCTGCAGCACTACATCCAGGAAGTCCGGGAACACCGGCACAAGTTTGCACTGTAAGTCCGTCAGACCTTCACCTCGGCTCCTCAAAGAAATGCAGCAAATAAGAATGAAAAGATATAATTAGTGTCTCTTTTTTGTTTTCTGTTACTGACCTGTCCTTCCTTGCCGTGGTGCTCAGGTACAGCCACAGTGCGGAGGTCCAGGTCCGTCTGCAGTTCCTCACCTGCGTCTTCTCCACACTGGGATCACCCGACCACTTCAGTAAGATTTAACGTCTTATATTCCTCTCCGATTAACACCAGTCTCTCAACAATGAAAATAAACAGTACATAAAAAGGTGCAATGTGTAAAATATGGCCAGGATGTAAGTTTAAAACTTCAAAAAAAGGATTCAACGTTATCACTATTTCTAGAAGTGACTTAAGACTATTATAGCTTCAAAGATAGTTTTATACAAGTAAATAAATAGATAAATACATAGTTAAATTTGTACTAAATAGTTGACTCTCTCTAATAGGCCTACATACAAAGTACAGAATAATATGTCTTTGTCAATTATATATATTTTTAGAAGGAAACAGAAATCAACATTGGCAGGTACGATTTAAAAAAATAACATCGGAAATGTATAATTAGCCAAGACATGTCAATGAAATTCAATAAAGTAAACTGCTTATCTATATCTACTATGGTACACTGGTGTAGAGAAGTGATTAAATAATAAAAACTGTAATATTGACAGTTTATAAGCTATTTTTTCCTTGTAATCTCAAGTTTTGCTTTTATCTTGAATCTCTCATATTTATGTCTTTAAATGTAATAAACATTTGCGATTTCATTAAAGTTCATCCCGTTTCTATAATCAGGAA
>CM062266.1:32508200-32750700 GCA_031216635.1 Dissostichus eleginoides | reverse complement strand
ATCTCTGTCTCCTATTGATCTGAGTATATTACAAAGAATAGCCAGTTAATTGAAGCATTATAGCACAGGCCTTTGTCAGATGGTATATTACGCTGTTTTTTTCTGCTTCGAATAGTTCTCTCTCTTTTTTCAACATACCTGTTTTTGCATCCCTGATTATATCAGGTTCATGAACAGAATCATCATCTAAAACTAAGAGGAGGTCTTTTTTATAAGTTAATGCTTTGCTGGGGTAGCTTTTTGTTGCTCTGTTTCTATTTTTGTGTTTATGTAATGGTGTGTGTGTGTGTGTCTGTGTGTGTGTGTGTGTGTGTGTGTGTGTGTATCCAGATGCCCCAGCTGAAACCAGAGACCATCAGTATGACCGGCCTCAACCTCTTCCAGCACCTCTGTAACTTAGCGCGCCTCGCCACCAGCGCACTGGACAACGCCTCCAGCTGTGAGGTACACAAGCTCTACTTCATATTCAAAACAACATCTACAAACCTTCAAATATTCTTTGTTTATCTCTACGGAAAAACAGAGCTGTTTACAATCTAAAGGCTCCAGAGCTAAGCTAACATGTTACAGTAACTCATCTTGCCTGAAGTTAAGTCACGAACACTTGACTCACAGATGGATGTGTGTGTGTGTGTGTGTGCAGCTGTGTGGGATGGACCAGCTGTGGGGCATTGCTCTGAGAGCTCAGTCTGCAGATATCAGCCGCGCCGCCATCCAGTACATCAACTCCTACTACATCAACGGTGAGTTTACTCCATCAGTGATACTCAGAGAACACACACAGTTCACAGCCTGTAATGCAAATACATACAGACTTCCATATCAAAGTTAATAGAAGCAGGAGGGCTGAAAATACGCTTATAAAAATGATAGCCACCCTGTGAGTTATCCAATCATATCGCCTCTTGTCAAATATCTCAAATATCACGGGGAAATAAATACAAACTTCATGATAAACAAGATACAAAGCATCACAAAAACCAAACAATAACACATTGTCTTAAGTCTTAAGGTAGGAAGTCTGCCGAAGAAACATAAACACAATACCAAAAATTGAATGTCAATCAAGAATCTCATGTTGAAAGTTGTAAATTCATCGAGGAATTTCACATACATTAAACTTTGACTTCTTTGGCCGTACTTTAAACATCAAAACAAAAACATCTTATAGGTTAAGTCAAAGTTGTACCATGTGACGAAATGATTGCACTCCCGGTTTGATCCTGCGTTGTGTCTCTGTATGTCGTGTTGTTTGCATGATGACTCCCGCAGCGGGAAAGACGGGGCTGGAGAAGGAGCAGGAGTTCATCAGGAAGTGTATGGAGAGTCTCCTGCTGGCCTCAGCCAACCTGGAGAAGGACGCCCACTCCAGCCTGACGAGCATCGAGAGGGGGCTGCTGATGCTCAAAACTCACCTGGAGGCCTTCAGACGCAGGTAGGCACAGCAGGAAGCCTCACAGCAGCAGGGAGGACATGAATGACTGTATATAAACGTCTCAACCAGTGGTTCCCAACCGGTGTGCAGCCAAAACAAAAGAGCCTACTTAGCACGCCTGTTTATAATATTTCATTCATCATACTAGATGACTTATATTTGATTATTTGTTCTATAAAATGTTCTATTAAATTAAATAGACATTTGAAAACCAATTTATGGAGTATTTTTAGTTTAAGCTCTGAAGTGGTTTTTAAATCTACGAGAAGTTGGTGTGCCGTGGGGTCAAGACATTTTTCAGGGGTGCCTTGGTAAAAAAAAGGTTGGGAACCACTGGTCTAAACAAAACTTTATCTAAACAACATTATCCTGTCCTCCTTCAGGTTTGCGTACCACCTGCGGCAGTGGCAGATCGAGGGCACGGGGATCAGCAGCCACCTGAAGGCTCTGAGCGACAAACAGTCCCTGCCTCTGAGGATCGTCTGTCAACCTGCAGGACTTCCTGACAAGGTGACACATCTACCCCTGCATTTAGGGACGGACACTGTGTACAGCTTATTCTGAAACATTTGAGTGGATCTCCTTGGCTCTTTGTAGATGCTTCTATTTACAAAGTAACACGCTGATGAGAAACCACGGACGCTACGAAGAGGACTTTTGAAAATAGTAGAGTAGAATTTTTTTATTGCGTGTCATTACAAACTTGCTTGGAAATAAACCTGATTCTGATCCTTAATACGTCCATGAGGGTCATGAACATAATCATCTGGAAAATATGAAATGCTATCATTGAAGTGCCCTTAAAGTCATTTTATATGAATGTATAATACTTCCAATTGTTTGCCAACTTCCAATGACATCCAGAGATTTTATTTTTGTTATTATGAAGCTGATCTTGGTGCTAAATACATAATTATTTTAAAATGCACACAGCCTGTATTTAAAAACGTTGCTTAAAAATGACCTTTTGAGGACGGCAAGGTTTAGATTTCAAACTATACTATAAAAACTATGTAAACGGTTTCCCCTCAGAGGTAAACGGTGACTGTCACCAAAGTTTATTGAAATTCTAATGTAAATGTCAACCTTTTGCATCTGTATAGGTTCAAGGCTTTTATTGTCATTTGTGCAGTGTAGTTATGACAATGAAAATCTTAGGTCACAGGCTCCTCCAACAGAGCAACACAATAAAACAGATCAAATAGTTCAAGTAAATAAAATAGAATAGAAGTAGTGCCATAAGTCTATAACTGAAATAAAGTGAAAAAAGGCAGAGTTGGAGAGGAGCAAAAGACACGGCAGCCATCATCACCGGCGCCATCTTTTCAGCACTTTATACTATGTTATTTTTATTTGCAGATGACGATCGAGATGTACCCGAGCGACCAGGTGGCAGACCTGCGAGCGGAGGTGACTCACTGGTACGAGAACCTGCAGAAGGAGCAGATGAACCAGCAGGCTCAGCTGCAGGAGTTCGGACAGAGCGGCCGGCAGCCCGCAGACTTCCCAGGTCAGCACCCATTATATCTTTTATTTACAAACAAACAAACATTTCTCCAGCAGCTGTGTGACTCTCGGCATGTCCCCCTACATTTAGAAGTGTGTGTTTTCACTATAGGAGGTCTGATGGGTCCGGTCCGGATGATCTCCTCCGGCCACGAGCTGACCACCGACTACGACGAGAAGACTCTGCACGAGCTCGGCTTCAAAGACATGCAGGTGACTGCCGGCTTTCTGTCCTTGTGTTTGTAGATACCTAAAAACACATAAGATAATCTTTCATTAATTTGATCTCAAAGGAAAGTCAGGTGTCAGAGCACCAGGAGCGATAAGAGTGAAACACAGGATATGAAAAATTAGAGTTCACACAAGAATATTAAGAATAAAAAATGTAATCAAAAAGAAGGAATATATAAAATAACATCAACAGCACTAGATAAAACTGCTTATATAGATACACATATAAATACAAATTTACATTTTATTTTTGCATTATTTCTAACTATACACAATGTACACAATACACACAAAAGACCATTTCTTGTACATGTTTTGCTCTTGAAATAATAATAATAACTTACATTTATATAGCGCTTTCAGGGGACCCAAGAAATGTTCAACGCAGCTGATCACTGATATCCTACTCTTTCTCCCCAGATGGTGTTCGTGTCTCTGGGGGCTCCTCGCAGGGAGAGGAAGGGGGAGGGCGTGCAGCTGCCGGCCTCCTGCCTGCCCCCCCCCCAGAAGGAGCACATCCCCATGCTGCTCCTCCTGCAGGAGCCGCACCTCACCACGCTGTTCGACCTGCTGGAGATGCTGGCCTGCTTCAAACCTCCCAACCCCAACACGGAGAAGCTCAACGAAAACCCAGAGGTGAGTGTTTTTAAACTTACCTCGGCATGTCAGACTTAAAGTATTCATGGAAGCAACTCATAATGAGGACAACAAGATTATATGAGCTGTGTTATAACATGAAATGTGTGTTTTTGACTTACCTAGCATGTCTGACTTAAAGTATTAAAGGTGTCCTATCATGCAAAATGCACTTTTTGATGTCTTTTACACATAAATATGTGTCCCCGGTGTGTCAGTAGACTTACAAAGTGTCAGAAAATACAACCCTCTCTTTTCCTCCGTACCCAAATCTCTAAAAACGGGGATACAACGGAGCTGACCCAGATTTGCGTCCGATATGACGTAATATCTGAAATGTGGACCCACGGCACTATAAGAAACGTTGCTATCAGAAACAATGCCTGACATGTTTTGGACGTAAATGGTCTTTGTTTACATTAGCATCGCTAACACTCAGAGCTAACCTGTACTGGAGAGAGTATGTGTGAAAAAGCAGGAAATAACAAAAGGAACTCACCTTGTGGTAAACCCGCACGAGAAAAAGCCTTTGAGCTCCATACTGTTTCAGAAATAATCCTTGATGTGGTTTTGAACATGATATGGCGTTTAATCGCGGCAGCATTTAGCTGAGTATCTCGTAGAATTCTGAGCAGGCATTAGCTCCACCCCCTCTTTTTTTATTTTTTTTAAAGCTACGCACCCAGAATCAGCAGTTCTCTAACGGGGCTGGAATAGAAGGATATTGAGCAAAACACATCACAGACATGTCTTTTATATATTTGTATATATCTGAGACCCATAATGTATGCCTTAAAATAGCATGATAGGAGACCTTTAAAGTATTCATGTAAGCAACTCATAATGAGATTATATGAGTGTTTCTATAAGAATAAATGTGTGTTTTTGACTTACCTTGGCATGTCTGACTTAAAGTATTAATCTAAGCAACTCATAATGAGGACAACAGGATTATATGAGCTTTGTTATAACATGAATGTGTGTTTTTGTTTTAAAGCAGAGTGCACGGTGCGAGGAGCTTCACCTCCACGCAGAGAATCTGTCCCGTCGGGTTTGGGAGCTGCTGATGCTTCTTCCTACATGTCCCAAGATGCTTCAGGCCTTCCAGAACATCTCAGACGACACGGTCAGTCACCACACTTCCCCAAACAACCTTCAGAAGTTAATGGAAATAAAGAGCAGATTTAATGTACACCTGTAGATTTCGGAGCTTTCTTTTTAACCAACACTACAAGTAAACATAACGAAGAGAAAAATGCAGAAATTAAGTTCATGAAGAGGAAATAGACAATGCAGTCACACATTCAAGTTGCTGTACGTTGTATCTGTCGGACAGAGATGAACTGAGTGTGTTTCTGTGCAGAATGGGGAGGGTCTGTGCTGGAAGGAGCTCCTGAGGATCAAAAGCCCCCACAAGCTGCTCTACGCTCTGGAGATCATCGAGGCTCTGGGAAAACCCAACAGACGCATCCACCGAGAGTCCACTGTGAGAGAAACACCATCATTTTTATTTTATTTAGCATATGTACTTCTGGTTTGTCATTTTGATCAATTTTGGTGACATTTTTTTGTCAAATAAACACGTAGAAAACAGTATTTCCTAAAAGCGTCATAGATAGAATAAAAGTATAATCTTTCTTGTTTTTGGGTGGGTTTGTGTGTGTGTGTGTGTGTGTGTGTGTGTGTGTGTGTTTTCAGGGCAGCTACAGCGATCTTTATCCAGACTCTGACGACTCCAGCGAGGATCAGATAGAAAACAGCAAGAACACTTGGAGCTGCAAGGTACCACATATTATATCTGTTACAGAAAAATACACTTTATTGAGCTGTTGTTTTTAGACCGTAAGGCTCTCAAAAACTACATTTTATTCCATTACGGTCACTTTCACTGTATTTAAAGGTCCCATGTTATGGCCATTTCTACTGATCATAATTCCATTGTTGAGGTCTACTAGAATAGATTTATATTGTGCAATTTTCCAAACTCACATTGGTTTCTCATACAGCATCTCTGTATAGTATGTGTATTCACTCTCTGTCCTAAACGGCTTGTTGGAGCTCCTGCCCCCCCCTCCCTGTGAGCCCAGTGGCCGTCTGCGAGACAGCGAGACACAGCGAAACCCAGCCCGAAACACACACACACCCGCAGCCTGGCTGGGAGTTTGTGTGTGTGCCCAGGCTGAGTTCCGCGGTGTCTCACTGTCTCGCCGACCCCACACCAGTGAGCCAGCTCACAGTGTCCGCTCCTCGCAGCAGCGAGCCTAGCAACGTCCCGCCGAGTGTGTGTGTGTGTGTGTGTGTGAGGAAGTCCGCGGATTGGTCCAAACATAATGGCTCCGCAGATTGGTCAATTTGGACCAATCTGCGGAGCCGTTACGTTACGTCACTATACCCGAAATACGTCACTATACCCAAGAAGTAAACAATGGAAAGAGAGAGATCTCCAACGAGGCGTTCTGGGGCAGCATAGACAGGTCTTTTCTGTGTTAGAGTTTTACTCGCTACAGGGTGTACTTTGAGGGTTTGTGACTCTGCAGACCGTTTACATGCAGAAAAACCTTCATAACACACAAGGGGACGGGTAATAACCAGAAAAGCATGACATGGGACCTTTAAACTTTTGTTTTTAAGTAAAGATGCAAATATAACGACAATAAACAACATAATGGATCTCTTGTGGTTTTATCTGCAAACCAAATCTACCTGTGGATCAGTAAAAACAAATCTGCTCATGTAGAATATAAAAAACATACATTAGAAACAGTAATTGTTAGATTGAATATGTGTCTTTCTGTCCTCCAGTTTGTCTCCTCTGGAGGTCTGCAGCTTCTCCTGGAGATCTTCAACTCAGGCATCCTGGAGCCCAAAGACCAGGAGTCCTGGACTGTGGTGAGAGAGAACACCTGCCTTTAGAGTCAAATCAACTTTAAAGGGGAAACAATAAATAATAAGAACTTCCTGGGCATTCATGGAATAATGTATTTGATGTGTGTGTTTTATTAACAAAGCTGCATGTTGTGAACCCTCACAGCTTCTTGTGGGATCTTCATGACAACCCAAACAAAATAAACAATGCAATACAGCTATAGATACAAATACAGAGATAATATAAAATAAACAATGCAGTTGGGAGTCACATTTGACCATTTGTCAGAACAGTTCCTCTTACTCAATCAGTCAGTTTTCCTTGTCGCTGGTTTGAATCTTAAACATTGACCATTTCTCCCATTTCTCTTCATATTGTGTTTCCTGCAATGAGTGTGTGTTTTTAATCTCTCTCTCTCTCCCTCTCCTCCTCAGTGGCTGCTCGACTGCCTCGCCTGCCTGCAGAAGTTGATCTGTCAGTTTGCCGTGGACCCAGCTGATCTGGACCTGGCGTACCACGACGTCTTCTCCTGGTCCGGCCTCGCAGACAGTCAGCGCAAACGAGCGTGGCCGGGGAAATCACGCAAATCCACCGTGGAGCACGGGAAGGGTCTGCACATCCCTCGACTCACTGAGGTAAATGTTCCACTAGATAGAAAAAACTAAAAAGCTGTAAGTGATTATTCTGGATTGAATGATCTGTCTGTTGGTTTCCAGGTGTTCCTCAGCCTGGTTCAGGGTACTAACCTCATCCAACGCTTGATCAACGTGGCCTACACCTACGACAACCTCGCACACAGGTGAGCACTACACATGTTCTCTGGTAACTAATATACTTTCAGATATTTAAATACTTTTTAAAATACTAAATATATATCAAGTATAATTTGCATGTGGTCTTTTTGTTCAACAGAGTTCTTAAGGCTCAGTCTGACCACAGGTCTCGTCATGAAGGTGAGAACTGATTACAAATGATATCCATTAACATTTGGCATTCATTCTATTGAGAAACCTCAACATCTCTTAACTCAAATAAGAAAACCCATCTGAGTTTAGTTTGACAGTGATATGACTGATGTTTCTTTTTCCTCCACAGTGACCCACTACTCCATGTGGCTGCTGGTCAGCTGGGCCCACTGCTCCTCCACAGTGAAGTCCAGTCTGGCCGACAGCGACCATCTTCACGACTGGCTGAAGAAACTCACGCTGCTGGTGCCTGAGGTGAGACTGAGTCAGTTTTCAACCACATAAAACTAACTCATGCACGAACAGTTCATTTATGTGATCTTATCAGAAACAGGTTTATCACCAGGTAGCTTGACACGTACGATGAATTTAACTTGATGTCATGGTGCATACATAAAAGTAAAACAACAATTAAAAACAGTTTGCAGAAAACTATAATAACATTAAAAAAATATAGTAAAAATATAGCAGTATTTACATTGAAGTAGAATGGAATAAAATATGTGCAATAATAAAAAAATCGTTAAAGTTACATGAATTTGAAAACTCTTTAAGCAATAAACAAATAGCAGTTAGAGTAAGTAACATTTGTTGTTGTTTCTTTGGTTTGTTGTCTGACGTGTGGTGTTTGTTTTCAGCCGGCGGTGAGACACGAGGCGTGTAACGGCCTCTACAAGCTCTCTCTGTCGGGGCTGGAGAGCGGAGAGTCCATCAACAGATCCTTCCTGCTGCTCGCCGCCTCCACGCTGCTCAAGTTCCTGCCCGACGCTCAGGCCCTCAAACCACTCAGGGTGGGTCTCACACACACACACACACACACACACACACACACACACACACACACACACACACACACACACACACACACACACACACACACACACACACACACACTAGAATATAATACATTTAGATGAAATATAAAATATAGTATTGTGGTACACTAGTAGTCGGTAGTGATACAATTGATAACTCTGGTTTACCTTAGAGTCACATCACAGCAGACACTTCGCCTACTTAGACTGAAACTGAGTTTATGATTTAAATTAACTTTAAAAGAGTGCAAAATGTGTGCTCTTTTCTGTTAAAAAGTGAGTTTGATGCTAATGTGTGTTTGCTGCAGGTGGAGGACTATGAGGAGGAGCCTCTGCTGAAGACGGGCTGTAAGGAATACTTCTGGCTGCTCTGCAAACTCATCGACAACATCCACGTTAAAGACGCCAGCCAGGTGAGACCCTTACCCAACTCACTTACTGATGATCATATATATCTGATTATTTAAAGGTCACCTATTATGCAAAATCCCCTTCCTCATGTCTCTTCTACATCAACATGTGTCCCCTCTGTGTAAAGAGACTCTGAAAGTTTCAGGAACAAAGATTCTCTCTCTTTTTGTCCTGATCCATTTCTATAAAAACCTGTATGAAAATGAGCTGATCAGATTTTGGCCACTTTATGATGTCATAACGATGTTTTGGCTTGTGTAACCATTAGCCAATCAGCAACCAAGGTAACCCCCCCCCCACCTTATCACCTGAATCTCCTCCTAGAGCACCATTGTGTTCTTTTTAACCAAATATCTCTCAGAGGGGCGTGGGGAGGGTCTCCTTATTTTCATCTAAAGTAACAGACAGAGAATCAGCACTTTTGAAACAGGGCTGAAACAGAGGGGATTATGGGATGCTGCAATGCTCTGTTTGGTGTTTCAGCCAATCAGAGACATGTTTTGTATATATCTGAGACCTGTGATATATTGATGAAACAGTATAATAGGGGACCTTTAATATGTTTGTAGCACTGCTGTGGTGTGTCATGGAGCTGCTGCTAGTGTTGGTCTGTTTGAACTCACAGAAGGTCTCTCCCTCTCTGTCGCTGGCCGCCCCGCTGCAGACGACGCTGCTCGACCTGGACGCTCTCGCTCGACACCTCGCTGACTGCATCCGGAGGTCAGAATCTGTGCTCTGAAACAGGAGATACATACATATTGTAAAACTGTAGATTAATGAAAATTAACCCCACTGTAACGGCGAAAACTAAAACTGCCGCTTGAGGCACCAAAAAAAGCGAATCTTAGGCAGAGAATAATCAGTTTTCCAGGCAAGAATGTTGTTTTTGTGCATTCATTGTCTATGAATTCCAATTATCCAACATTTAACAAACAATGGCTAATCCCACCACCACCTGTGTCCAATTATCACCAGGTGCCAAAACCAGCCAGTGCCCAAAACCGCCTTCAAAATAAAAGCATAAAGAATTACTTTAACTAAAATGCTTACACTAAATAATGATACATTTTATACAAACCATGACCTGGTTGTCTCTCTCCTTCAGCCGTGAGATCCTGGACCAGCAGGACGGGATGATCGAAGACGACGGGCTGACGGGTCTCCTGCGGCTCGCCACCAGCGTCCTCAAACACAAACCTCCCTTCAAGTTCTCGCGCGAGGGTCAGGAGTTCCTGCGCGACGTGCACAACCTCCTCTTCCTCCTGCCCAGCCTGGCAGACCGCGCTCAGCCCAAATGTAAATCTCACGCCGCCCGGGCCGCCGCCTACGACCTGCTGGTGGAGACGGTGAAAGGATCCGTGGAAAACTACCGGCTGCTGCACAACTGGGTCATGTCCCAGCACATGCAAGGTGAGGAAGCTAACTACTTGTCTCTTTATATCTAAAGTTGGTAGAATAGAACTCTCTTTGCACTCTTGTTGCAGCTTTGACACCTGATTTTCCTTATGAGGATTTCTCTTGTCTTAAAACGCTAGCAGCAAAAACAGATAAGTGAGGTCTTCAACTTTCAAAATGTGATTTACTTTAGGTCTGAAAGTTTGCTACCCCAGCTGTTTGAAATCGAAATATCTCTGTGGTTGTATGTTTTTAAATTGTCCGACAGATAAGTTAGTGAACATTTAAAGAGGGGCATGAACTGTCACTATTAGTGAGGCGTTTTTAAAGTTCCTCCACTGCCTGCTCAGCTTATCATGTTTTCTGTTATTTTAATTTCAGCCGGTCTTTGTATCTTTGTTTATTTTCTGAAAGTGTACTATTACAATATTTTTGGTTACCTTTTTCCAAAACAGACACATAAGCATGCAGATATTTCCTTTACTTTACCGACGAAAGATTGATATTGTTGTGATGTTGTGATGTTAGAAACAAGGCAAGTTTATTTGTAGGACATGTTGGACATTAAGGCATTTCCTAGTGCTCTTCCTAAAGTACATATACAGTATATCTATATATACAAAGAATATATACGTGCATATAATCATCTGCAGCTACACTCTGTGTCAGAAGTCCTCCGGGACGATGATCTGGCTCAATTTGAGTTTTGCTAAAGTGAATCCAGTTTGTTTCTGTGAGACATTGTTCCTCTGGTGGGACTAATGCTGGAGACTATGGGACAGACGTCAATGAACTACACATTAAATGTGCTTTTAAACTGCAAAGAATGTATAAAAGATGTCAGAAATATTGATTAAAGTACATTTAATTGGTATTTTACAGACAAAACGACCAGCTTTACACCAAAGAAGCCACGCTCCACATTCCCTCATTAACTACATTGTTCTTTTATCAATCCTCCAGCTTCTCACGCTCCGTATAAGTGGGACTACTGGCCCCACGACGATGTTCGGGCCGAGTGTCGCTTCGTGGGTCTGACTAACCTCGGGGCCACGTGTTACCTGGCCTCCACCATCCAGCAGCTCTACATGATCCCCGAGGCGCGGCAGGCCGTGTTCACCGCCAAGGTCAGTGCCTGCAGGACAAACTGAGGGCGGAAAACATCATTCAGATTAAAAAAACAGTGTGGATTCTTATACTGTGTGTGTGTGTGTGTGTGTGTGTGTGTGTGTGCAGTACGCTGAGGATATCAAACACAAGACCACGCTGCTGGAGCTGCAGAAGATGTTCACATATCTCATGGTGAGTTTTATTCAATTCAAAGCTTTATTGTCATATGTGTTGGGGAAACTTCTGAAGCAATTGGAAACAGGACTCAGAGAGACACGAGGAGAGCTGGAGCTTTGATGGCAAACACTGACGGTTTATTTGGAGCTTCGGCCGGAGAATTCACACGACATGTCAGGGGCCACGAGTTGACCACACGGTTGAGTTGCCAAATCAATTCTGAAGAACTCTTTCTGTAGCTCCAGGTTTTAACTAGTTCAGAGTGTAATAATCAACATTCTTCATCAGCGAGACTAAAGCAATATGGACCCTGAATCTAACTAGAGCTCTCGTCCATAGGAAAGAATGTGCGCCAGGGAACTACGTCCCTGAACAATAAACTACCTCATGGCAGCTTGTGCTCTGTCATAGACTGGCAACAACAATGCGCCCAGCTGCCCCTCCTTAAGAGAGATAGCAGCAATACCCGAGGCCGTGAACCATGCCATGAGAAAGAGACAGTAAAGAGAGAAAACGATGGACTGGGTCGAAGGTTGAATACCTAAGCAAATTATTCCCCAACAATATGCACATTAGTTTGTCATTGCCATATCTACACTGTAGCTAAAGTCACAGGCTCCTCGCCAACAGTGCAACATGAATATATATAGGACATAGAACTAATTAAACAGATTTACGTCTTTTTAAAATCATCATCTACTTTGATTTTGATATTAACGCTACGAGCAGAGGTTAGTAATAAAAAGGAACCATGAATGTGAAAAATGTGCACCGCCGCCCTAGATTCAAGTGCATTATTTTCTTTTATAGGGCACACACAGAAGGTTGAAGGAATAGCTCATCCTAAAACAATATAAATTATAAAAAGTACCACTTCTTCGCAAAAATACACACTTTTATAAGCAAGCTACACTCTGTGTCAGAAGTCCTCTGGGACGATGATCTGGCTCAATTTGAGTTTTGCTAAAGTGAACCCAGTTTGTTTCTGTGAGACATTGTTCCTCTGGTGGGACTAATGCTGGAGACTCTGGGACAGACTCAATGAACTAAATCAAGGTTATAAAATTAGGTTATCTACTCGCCTGTTGTTTGAATTTATGACGTGTCTACAAGTTAATTTTCTAAAATGTTCTAGACCAAACAATTCATTGATTTAATCCAGGAAATATGTGCTGGATTAATCAAAGCACTACTAACGGCACATGACTCATTTGAAGCTCTGCAGACAGAGTTTGAACAACAACAACACGACTCTTTCATTATCTAAACCTAATCTAATCTAAACCCCCTCTGTCTCCAGGAGAGCGAGAGGAAGGCGTACAACCCTCGTCCGTTCTGTAAAACGTACACGATGGACAAACAGCCGCTGAACACCGGCGAGCAGAAGGACATGACGGAGTTCTTCACCGACCTCATCACCAAGATCGAGGAGATGTCCCAGGAGCTGGTAAACACACACACCTTCACACACACAAACAAACACCTTCACACACACTGCTTGATACACATCGCTTCACACACACTGCTTCACACGCACCGCTTCACACATACTGCTTCACACGCACCGCTTCACACACACTGCTTTACACACAATGCTTCACACGCACCGCTTCACACACACTGCTTTACACACACTGCTTCACACGCACCGCTTCACACACACTGCTTTACACACACTGCTTGACACACATCGCTTCACACGCACCACTTCACATAAACCGCTTCACTCACACTCCTTCACTCACACACACACACCTTCCCACACACCACTTCACACATATTGCTTTACACACACGCCTTCACACACACACCACTTCACACATCAGACTGACAGCTCCTATGCCAATATATTCTTGTCTATTCTCCAAATGTGTCTTCTATTTTCTCCTTAAAGAAAACACAACTTCACTATAAACATTTGAATATTTCCTGACAATTACATCTTTACATATATTCGTGCATATAATCATCTGCAGGCTACACTCTGTGTCAGAAGTCCTCTGGGACGATGATCTGGCTCAATTTGAGTTTTGCTAAAGTGAGCCCAGTGTGTTTCTGTGAGACATTGTTCCTCTGGAGGGACTAATGCTGGAGACTCTTGGACAGACCTCAATGAACTACTAGATAAACTACACTATGAATAACACTATACATGTGCTCATTGACTCAGACTAATAACTCCCTAAATTGCATAACTGTGTTAACATAATTTAAAAGCATGAGTAATAGTTTATCATCCTGAAGTTTGATGAATGTGTTTTATTTTCTCTCTCAGAAAAACACAGTGAAGACTCTGTTTGGAGGCGTCATCACCAACAATGTGGTCTCTCTGGTGAGTAAGAGATTAACATATTATACTTTAACTTCCAAAAGTGGGTTATTTGGAGCTCAAATATTTGTATCTAATATAACGAATAACATATTTGCATTTGTATTCTTTGCTCTATTATTATTTACTTTTGTAAATGTAACACTTTTTTTCTTACAGCAGAATAAAAATATATTTTATTATTTAAAACCATTGATAGTGAAAAATATTGCCACTGCTTTTATTTAGAATTTATTGTATCAACTTCATATCTTCAGAGTGCACCATCCAGATGTAGTTCACAGGTTATAGTAGTTTATTTCAAGTGTTGGATGAAAGAAAACATTTCAGTTTTGGAGACTTTTAGTGAAACTTTTATCCGTCTTTCCCTGCAGGACTGCGACCACGTCAGTCAGACCGCAGAGGAGTTTTACACGGTCAGATGTCAAGTGGCGGACATGAAGAACATCTACGTGAGTTAATAAAACACATCAATGGTAGAATATAACTAAGTGTATTCTAGTAAGTGTAAGGTACCTAATTATACTTTTGAAGTACCTGAATTTCTCTTGAGTATTTCCATTGGATGCAGTTTTATAATTTGACTCCACTACATTTGTAAGATAGCTGTAGTTACAGATGTATCTCAAATGTAGTGATTTCTGATAAACTAAAGTATAAAGTGTAACTTGTATACGATGAGGCAATTCTCCTACTTCTTAATCTCAATAAACCCTTTGAAAACCTTCTAGCATCAGCTGTGAAAATGCATAGCCACTAAGCTAAAAACTGAGCTGTTTATCTGAGAAACTCATGAAAAGTTGACTTTTTGGAGATTTCTGATGGTGTGTTTTTTTAGGAATCTCTGGATGAAGTGACGATAAAGGACACTCTTGAAGGCGACAACATGTACACCTGCTCCCAGTGCGGCAAGAAGGTCCGCGCTGAGAAGAGGTCTGTGGATTTGTTTTAATTAAACTAACCCCGGGATTCCACCGGGTCCGTCTGCGCCGCGGTTTTGGTCCGACCTCCTCCAGCGTCTCTTCGGCGCGTTTCAGAAGCGGAGCGTCTTGCCTGCCGGCTCGCAGTTTTTGTTGATTTGGGCATATTTCCTGGACACGCTACTTTGTGCAGACAAAATTAATAATAATTGTAATAGTCCAGTTATAAACGACATGAATCAAAGATGTGTTGCTGTATTTTAGTGGTAAAAAAATGCATTCATCATCATAATTATTCTATATATATATATATATATATATGGAATGATTGGGTGTTTGGTGTTTAGCTACAATGAAGGGTAACGTGTTTAGGGTAAATAATGATACCCTGCTACTAAATAGATCCTTATAAACCGTATAAATGTTATGTTTTTATGTTGTGTATCGCCTGCATGTCCCGCCCTCTTACTGACCTCCACCAATTACCAGAGGTCAAACTAACTGATAACTGAAACAACCAATCAAACTGAAGAGCAGAAATGCACAATCTGTGTACTTTTTGTTAGTTTACCCTCAATAAAACTAAATTACTTTTAGTTTAACCGCCTTTCTGAATTATTTTCCAAAACATAATAGATACTATAGATATTTAATCCTAATTCCTACACGTAAAAAAAAACATGCAATATTGCAACAAAGGCTAATTTTCACAACTTCATCTGTTATGTATCTCACTCCATCCTTCGTCTCTCTTCCCTCAGGGCGTGTTTCAAGAAGCTTCCGCGGATCCTGAGCTTCAACACCATGAGATACACCTTCAACATGGTGACGATGATGAAGGAGAAGGTCAACACACACTTCTCCTTCCCGCTGCGCCTCGACATGACGCCCTACACCGAGGACTTCCTCATGGGCAAGGGAGAGCGCAAAGAGGGTTCGTCCAAACATCAAGAAACACCTCAAACTAATCAAAATATCAGAACAAATACCTACTGAATTGTCTGTGTTTGGCTACGTCCTGAGAGACACAGTGGAAGATGTGCAGTACATTTCTGATGTGGATAAACTACATTAGTTTCTGAGCGTTGTCTGTCACGTGTTGCAGGTTTTCGGGAAGAAGGAGAGGCAAAAGTCACGGAGAGCTACGAGTACGACCTCATCGGAGTCACGGTCCACACGGGCACAGCAGACGGCGGCCATTACTACAGCTTCATCAGAGACATCGTCAACCCGCACGCCTACAAGAACAACAAGTGGTGAGTCGGGCTGTAACTATATCACAGTACATGGTAGTCAAATTAAGAAATATCTTTTTAGTGTGAATGATTTTATTGAGTGAGACATCAGTCTTATGCACCAGGTTTTTGAAAACGTTCAATATCAGATATGAAGTAGGATTTAAAAAACAATCTTCCTGCAGGTACCTGTTCAACGATGCCGAGGTGAAGCCCTTCGACTCGGCCCAGCTGGCCTCGGAGTGCTTCGGAGGAGAAATGACCGTACGAGCTGCATTAAATAAATACACAAAAAACATTTTATTTGTCTCTTTTGGATTTTGCTGACATGAGTTTTATATTTCAGACTAAAACCTACGACTCTGTCACGGACAAGTTCATGGATTTCTCTTTTGAGAAGGTGAGGATCAGTTTCATTTAAAATGTCCATGTCACCACGTTTGCTCCAGAAAGTAATAACGACATGTTCTTCATCTCGCAGACACACAGTGCCTACATGCTCTTCTATAAGCGAGTGGAGCTGGAGGAGGAGAACGGGAAGGACTTCAGTTTTGACGTCTCTCCTGATCTGCTGGAGGTACCGCGGTTTCACTTTCTTTACACTTTGAATAATGTCAATACATGTATATAAAGTGGCGTCTAATCTCTAATGTCTGTCTCTTGCAGTGGATTTGGCACGACAACATGCAGTTTCTCCAGGACAAAAATATATTTGAACACACTTACTTTGGGTCGGTCTGAAATCTGTTACTGAGTTATTTTGAAAGAGTGAAACTATCTATACTCACCCTTCATCATTTGCTTATACTTATTCCTTTGTGTTCCCTCAGTTTCATGTGGCAGCTCTGCAGCAGCATCCCCAGCACGCTCCCCGACCCTAAAGCCGTCTCCCTCATGACCGCTAAGGTGAGCAATAATACAGCTTCAAGATAAAGTATAGGTCAGGGGTGTCAAACTCAAGGCCCGCTTCATTTTATGTGGCCTGCAAGAGCTTGCAAAGAATATAATGCGCTTATTATACGGTTACATGCCACTTTATGCCCATAAACTACATGTCCCACAATGCATCTCATTTTGTGACATGGCACTGAAGAGACTTGGAATTATAAGTTATTACCCTATCTGATAATAATCCAATGCAGAAGCAATACATTATTTTATATATATTCAATATTTATATATGTACATTTATAAAGTCTTAAAGTTACAACCGGCCCTTTGAGTGTAACCATAATGATGAAATTGAGTTTGACACCCCTGTAATATATTTGGATTATATATATATCATCATCTTTAAGTAGTTTTTAAGCGTTTTATTTATAGCAAAAATTACAAACAATCTTTATTGTTCATTCTCTTTGTTTTGTGTCATCAGAAATCTTAATATCTGTTTTTTCTGACCTTTTTATAGTCCAAACGAATCAAAAAATAATAATTAACTGAAGCCTAATGGGTATGAAAATCAATTAGTTGCAGCCACAGAAAAAATTGAAGGCATTCTGTCTTTTTTTTTTCTGCACAAAACTGATAGTTAATAGAAAATCTATAAATTGTTTTGTCAAAATTGTTCGCATTGGATCACTGTAAATGTCCTTCTCTTCACAGCTCAGCACATCATTTGTCCTCGAGACTTTCATCCACTCCAAGGAGAAGGTAAAGCCCTCTCAGCTGATTGTAGGACTTTTAATTTCTAACTAAAGTGTAGATGAACTGACTTCCTTCCTGCTCTCTGACCTCCAGCCCACGATGCTGCAGTGGATCGAGCTCCTGACCAAACAGTTCAACAACAGCCAGGCCGCCTGCGAGGTCAGAAACGGGCTTTAACCATTACTTACTCTCAGTATTATAATGTGTCGGTGCTCCTATATTTACTGTATGGTGTTTTCATTTAACTTCTCCTCTGTTTCAGTGGTTTTTGGATCGAATGGCGGATGATAACTGGTGGCCGATGCAGATCCTCATAAAGTGCCCCAATCAGATAGTCAGACAAGTGAGTTATTCATCTGATATAACATCATTTTAACCTAAGGCGGTGCAAAATATAGCGTTGTGAAGTAAGACTAGATGTTACTCATATCTTAAAGTGCCAGTGAAGTGCATTTTTTTGCGCCAAAATGAAATGGCAGTTTCATTTCTTACATATAATTGTACCTGTTCATGGCTAAAATAATTTTTTAGGAAGTGCGAGGGACGAGATAAACATCGCAAATTGTTCAGAGTCTGAGCCTACCGCTGCTGCAGACGATAGCGGCTGTGACGTCACAAGATGGGCCCAGTTGTGATTGTAAACATGGCGGAGACTTCGGAAAGTGATACTGGTGCGAGAGAAATGAGTGATTTTGACAGCTTTTCGGACAGGATAGATGAGGAAAGTGGCCATGGAAGTCAATTTAGTTGAGGACAATATTTTGTCATAGATCTAGAGTAGATCTACACACAGGATTGGCCATCACCTGATCATACATTCATCTGTTCATAGCATGATGCAACATTCATGTTCACATGCAGTGTTGTGCTAGTTACTGAAAACCAGTAACTAGTTACAATTACTAGTTACTTCACTACTTACACCAAAAAGTAATGCGTTACTGTGAAAAGTAACTTTTTAGTTACTTAAAAAAGGGCACCCATTAATGCCCTTATACTGTAGCCTTCATTTCAGTACTGTTATTGCATCGGAGAATAATACAACCTGTTGATCAACTTGACATGCATTTGCATCACTGAACTCTGCTAAGCAATGTGGTCTATACAAACACAAACACAAAGATATGTTTCAAAGTGCCAATCCAGCCGCTGTTGCTTAGGTGGAGGTGGAGTGGCGTCGGATGAGTCTGGGTCTGTGGTCTTAGCTACTAGCTTCGTCCCAGCATGTTGTTTCTGCAGATGTTTCAACAGATTTTAATTGCTGTTTTGGGCAGTCGATAGGATCTTTGACCCGCCAAGACACAACTTACATTTAACTAAAACGTTCTTTTCTTTGTGCTCGACAAAAGTGAAATAGTGAGAATATCTCCAGGCGGAGAAACTCGACTTGAGCTCTGCCGCCGCCATGATAGTCTTGTTAGTAGACACAAACACAGTGGCCTTTATTTTTCATAAACAATCTACGAATCTACGAAACAATAACACCAGCCACTCACCTTCATCTTTTGGTAACAGAAACATCGCCACTTCGGCAGAATTGACATTACCACAGCCAGCGGCAATGCATCGCTTCCCGTGTGTTTTTCCTCCCTTTTTCTTCACTGTCGCCTCCATTGTCAGGTTTCCTCGATTGGCAATCACTTCCAGTCGACTGCGAAACACTTTCCAATAAAATACTCGCTCAAAAACGTTGGTAAATTCCACTTTGAAACAGAGACAAAATGAACGGTGGTGAATGTAAACACTTCGGCTGAGCCCATCTTCTGACGTCACGCAGTAGATCGCAAGCCACGCCCACGAAGGCGGAGGTTTCCCAGCGGAAAATTCCAACTCGTCAAATTCGTTGCTATTCCAACATCTTTTATATGGGTTCCAATGGACAATTTTGGTCATTACTATACGTATTAGCATAACAGATCATGCACCGGCGCACACTTCACTGGGTCTTTAATGTTGTAGGCGTTGTCTCTTCCTGGTTTTAAAGGCTGCATTACAGTTAACTCACCTTGTTTTCTCAATTTACAAGACTGTTCAAGCTCCTCTGACATTTTTCTTTACCCACTTATTCCTTGTATCCACATGACTGATAATCATTATTCAGGACGCTCATGGTTTAAAACATTTGTGAACGCATCAATGGTCAGCATTACACTCTTGTAACTAGGGATGGGTATCATTAAGGTTTTAACGGTACTACTACTTTTATCTATACCGCTTATCGATCCGGTCTTTTAACGGTACTCTTATCGGTTCCTTTGGAAAAAAAAAAAAAGGTAAATTGACTAAAGAAATTGTAAATAATGTGAACTTACAGAACTGTATAAAACAAACAAAAAACAAGTATTTACTCCAAAAATACAGTAGTACAGAGCAACACAGGTGGGGCAGACAGGTATGCTGCAAAAGGCCTAACGGTTCTTCTGGAGGAAGATTAAGGTATGCTTAACATACCTGACGTGGAAACGGTGCATTTCTCCGTCTGGATGTGGTGCAAATTGCTCGTGTTACCGCCCTTACATGCTAAACTCCTATTGCACTTTTGGTAACGAGCATTGTCCACATCGAGACGGGTAAAGTTTAACCACACCTCGGAGAGCTTGGTTCTCTCCGCCGTGTGTGTGTGTGTGTTGCTGCATGTAGCAGCTGCGTGTGTGTGTGAACTGCCCCGCCCCCTCGCTCACAGATGGGGAGAGAGATCTCTCGTCTGGATTGGAACGATCGAAAATGCATCATAGACACATTTTGTAGTCTTATTGCGTATTAGAAACGAAG
This sequence comes from Dissostichus eleginoides, assembly GCA_031216635.1. NCBI lineage: Eukaryota > Metazoa > Chordata > Actinopteri > Perciformes > Nototheniidae > Dissostichus > Dissostichus eleginoides. Next base: position 32,730,250 of record CM062266.1, on the reverse strand, counting down.
TTGGCGAAACTATAACTGCAATATAATGTTTATGTAGCAATAATACATATGCCATATATTTTTTAAATGTCTCCAGTACCGATAAAAAGACCACGGTACCACGGTCTATAATTCCGCCTCGGGGCCCCCTTAATACCGGGGCTCGGTACCCATCCCTACTTGTTACAGTATTGATATCGAGGTGTTTAGTTCAAAGTAGTTTGATATATGATCGCCGAGCCCTATTTTACCGCATATTCCTTCAGTTTTCTTATCCTTTATCCTGTTCATAGTTGTATTTATTCATTTAAGTTTCATTCTCCTATCTTCTCATGTCCCAAACGCCTCTTCTTGTGTCCTCCAGATGTTCCAGAGGTTGTGTATTCACGTGATCCAGAGGCTGCGTCCCGTTCACGCTCACCTCTACCTGCAGCCCGGCATGGAGGACGGGTATGGGATCATTTTTTTGTTCATAATCCTAGAGATCAAAATCAAAACGCACACTCTCACTCATTCATAACTCATTCATTTTAACGTCGTTTTTATTTCAGTTTCAGTTTCATTATGCAGACATATCCACATTTTAGTCAACCATTTTTTCCATTTTAATTTAGCTGTATCTACAGAGCCAACATATGGAAAGAGAACATGAAAGAAAATACCAGAAAATAGACATGAAAGAATAAATACATAAGAAAAGGGGCGTCCCTGTGTGTCTGTGTGCTAATGTGCAAGTCAGTGCCATTTAAAGCAACATTTTAATATTTTTATTCTTAGTAAGTTCTTTACCACACCTTCAAAACATTGTTTTATCTTGTTTTATCTTAAATACAATTGAACCCAACATTTCAAATAGGAAGCCAAAACCCCCCATTATAGCCTCTCTTTCCTAGCCCAAAGAAGTCGAATTAAAATAACTTGAATTAGAAATATATTGGAAGTCTTTTCACATAAGTAGCTGCTAAAGTAATCAGACAGTGTTGGGTCTGAACTGTATCAGATGGTGACAGAGATCAAACAGGAGGTGTGTGTTGCTCAGTGTCTCCGTCTCTCTGGACTCTGAGAAAGATTTATCTCCACATCACTGACACAGAAAACAATCTTTAAAAATACATATTCAACCTGTTTTTGATCATCTCTGTTGTCCTTGTTTCGAGCTGTAGGTCTTCTTTGTATTAACACCAGAGGTGGGAAGTAGTGGAGTACAAATACTTTGTTACTGTACTTAAGTACATGTTTCTGGTATCAGTACTTTACTCCACTACTTATTTTTCAGACGAATTTTTACTTTGACTTCTTACATTTTGAACACAAATACCTGAACTTTCTTCTTCTTACATTTTGAACCCAAATACCTGAACTTTCTTCTTCTTACATTTTCCAAACAGGCTGGTTCCTTTAGTTTGAATGTGTGTTTGGTGGCGTGATCATTATTATTTAGAGTCATTGCGTGCCTATTGATTTGAACACGATCCGTGTATCCATCATTTCCTGGTCTTCTCTAAAGAAGAGGGACCAATGAAAACGTTGTCATGTTGCCGTTGTTCAGCATGGAAACATTCATTAGCTAACAATGACATTATTGTTCTATTAATATAAAGGGAGGTCAGGTACTCTTTAAAACAGCTGGTAGTTATGGGTACTTTTTACTTCAGTACATTTCAAAGCCCTCTTTACTTTTACTTGAGTAAAGAAGTTTAGTCAGTACTTCTACTTTTACCAGAGTATTTTTAAACACGAGTATCTGTACTTCTACTTGAGTAAAGGATGTGTGTGCTTTTGCCCTCTCTGATTAACACTGACATCATGTTCAGGAACACATGCTCAGTCTCAAAGCTGATTCTGAACCCCTTTGTTTCTCCGTGTCTCAGCTCTGACGATATGGACGGTCCGGTGGAGGACATCGGGAGTCGCTCCTGCGTGACGCGCTTCGTGAAGACGCTGCTGTCCATCATGGAGCACGGGGTGAAGCCGCACAGCAAACACCTGACGGAGTATTTCGCCTTCCTCTACGAGTTCGCCAAGATGGGAGAGGAGGAGGTCGGTCTGAACACTGAGTCACTAGTCTCACCTTCTGTACTGAGAGATGTTTGTCGCCCAAAGGCTTCATCAGTTTTAGTTACTATGTTACTTTATGTACAAAATGCCTTGTTTCATCCATAGGCAGTACAGATGGATGTACAAGTAACGAGAAAGAGAAAATAAATGGTGCTTTTTTTAAAGCCAAGAATGAGAAATAATCCTATGAAAGTATCTTGTACCTAAAATATATTTGGTCAAAAGACATTCTTAGTTATTTCACAATTATTGAGATTTAGATTAAATGATAGATCGATTCAAATTCCTGTTGCATCTGAGTACATCAGACAAGTGAATTTAATACATTAAAAAGAGTGATCATATTATTAAACATATTACATTTGTTTATCAGTTTATAGATATGAAGCATACACATGTTGTGTTTTATTTATTGTGTACTTTAAATATATATACATTCATTATTATCATTAGTAGTTGTTTGCAGGTGAACTAATGTGTGTGTTCTGTTTCTGCAGAGTCAGTTCTTGTTGTCTCTTCAAGCCATTTCCATCATGGTGCATTTCTACATGGGAACCAAAGGCCCGGAGAATGTGAGTTCACTCTGATTACTTTGTTTATGTCACACAGCTATCTTAGTGATAATATTTAGTGATAGAAAACACTGATGTTGCACTATAACGAGTAAATGTTGGTCCCTCAGCCCCAGGTGGAGGTGCTGTCGGAGGAGGAGGGGGAGGAGGAGGATGAAGAGGAGGACATCTTGTCTCTGGCTGAGGAGAAGTACCGTCCTGCTGCTCTGGAGAAGATGATCGCGCTCATCGCTCTGCTGGTGGAGCAGTCGCGCTCAGAGAGGTACGAGGGCACGATTTACAGACTACGATATGATGGAATGTCTAAAAATGACTAAACCTGTGTTATATATTTTTTGTATAGATTTGTGCTTTAATTTTGCTTAATTATTCCAAAAATGTCAAAGGAGCATCTGTTTCCTCTGGTCTCCTGTAATGGCATCATATCCCCGTGTTGTTGTTTACCCAAAGCTGTTTTAAATTGACTGTTTATCCCGTTTTAAGCCAGGTTTTTATCACACTTTATTTTCGTTTTTTAACTTTGTATTTGAACCTCCGATAAAGGATTTGAGTCTTTAAACGTTTGGATCTGTAGTTATTAGAAAAACTGAGCGAATGTTAGCAGCAGTGGATCAGCACCGGAGAAATACAGGTTTTAAACGTGGAACTATCTAATTTAGTTGTTTTTAAACGTTTCATTTACCTTGGAGGTATTAAGAAGTTTGTTTTCTCTTCTTGCCTGTCCTCTATTGGATTTGATCACATGGTCCATATGAGTCGGGGAGGAGAACAACTCAAATGTGTCTCCTGCTGAAGAGAAAATAACATTTCAGACACAGTCCTGGCTCTTTATAAGGGGAATAGCAGTAAACTAAATGTCATTTTATTTAACTTTTTTTATTTAGACAATGTTGTATTTGAAAACAAAACACTAACAAATATAGTTTATAAATTCTGATCTGAAAGAATCCAAACCAGGAGAAGCTAATGTTGGTGAACACTAAACAAAAAGAAACTACAGAACAGAAAGGGATTAGGACTGGAGAAGTCATTACCTGTTTTATTTGAATGCTCCCTGAGATTCAGACTGATTCCTCTCTCCCTGCAGACACCTCACTCTGTCTCAGAGCGACATGGCGGCGCTGACGGGGGGGAAAGGCTTCCCCTTCCTGTTCCAGCACATCAGAGACGGGATCAACATCCGGCAGACCTGCAACCTCATCTTCAGCCTCTGTCGCTATAACAACCGCCTCGCAGAGCACGTAGGTTCAACACACACAAAGACAGACAGATGCACACACGCACCACATGTGCACACACACACACACACACACACACACACACACGCACACGCACACACACATTAACTCCTCTGCAAGCTACACTCTGTGTCAGTAGTCCTCCGGGATGATGATCTGATTCAATTTTAAGTTTTGCTACAGCGACACCAGTTTGTTTCTGGGAGGCATTTTCCCTCTGGAGGGACGAGTGCTGGAGACTCTGGGACACACAATATATATGTAAACAATTCAATGGCACAGAAAGTCATTCTGTGTTCCTTTGAGGTCCAAGTAACATGTTGCTTCCTCACAATCACATAACGGCTTGGTCTCTGTATCTATAAGTTAAATGGAGGAAGTAAAATAGCAATTTTAACATTTGACAATGATCCAGGTGCTGTTTTAAAATGAGAATGATCAATCAGTCTTTGTCATTGTTTGTGCGATGCTGCCAAAATCTTGGCATCACTTTACAGATCAAATTGATTTATTGCCTTTTTAATCACAAGTTGTACTGCCAGACCTTCATTTAAAAACCTCCTCCTGATGAATGTGATCTCTCTGCAGATTGTCTCCATGCTCTTCACTTCCATCGCTAAGCTGACTCCTGAGGTAAGCACAATACACACAGCTTTTATTCAAATGTATTCAATTCTATTTCTAGGATTACAACCATATTCACTATTTTTTACTATATTTTTTTATGTTATTATAGTTATCTTCAAATTGTTTTCTGTGTGTAATTTAAATCTTTATTGTCACATTATACATGGCATTAACATGCTGGTTACAACAACATTACAATCATGTAACAAAAGGCAGGAAAGGCAATACAAATAAAATAAAAGGCTATGGATATTCTTCATGTTATTATATTCTTGAAGATACATGTAACTATTAGCTATTGTTCCAGACAAATGTCTTTGTTTTGAGTCTTGTATAGAGTCCATTTTTCCCACTTTCTGTTGAGTTGTGTTTCTTGGAATCTCAATTTATATTGAAGTCAGTTTTTCCATCAAAAAGATTTCTTCCACATTGGTTTTTCGTTGGTGGTGCTTCCTTACCCCAATTCCTAGTGATAGCTTTCTTGCTGGATATTAGCAGAATTTGGATCAAATATCTGTCACTTATCATTTCCTCAGTGAATTTACATAAATAGATTAACAACTTTTTCTATGTGTGTTTTAAATCTTTGTTTTATTTTATGTATGCACCACAACACCAAGTCAAATTCCTCGTATGTGTTAACCTACCTGGTAATAAACCTGACTCTGATTCTGAAGCTCTAAACAAAAACATGTTTGAACCTTTGTGAGCACAGTCACCGTCACGCTATCATTAGTTTCTCCTTAACTTCTCATCTTTGGAATCACGAGTCCCCTTTCCTCTTGCAGTGTATGCCTCTGTTGATGTGATGAACTAAATATGACAGCTGATGATCTAAGGTATCAGATGTAGCTCTCCAACCACAACCCTCTCTTCTTCTCCTCCGTCAGGCTGCCAACCCGTTCTTCAAGCTGCTGACGATGCTGATGGAGTTTGCAGGCGGACCCCCGGGGATGCCCTCCTTCGCCTCCTACATCCTGCAGAGGATCTGGGAGGTAAACACTGACGAATAAATCACATTTACTGTTAAACTTCGAAACATTTCTCAAGTTTTAAATCTCCTTTTTAATACCGTCACATATTTAGAATCAAGCGATTGGCTTTGGTTAAACTTGACAAGGATTATTTTCAGTTTATTATTTTTGGGGACAGCAGTTTTAGTGTTTTGAATTGATTTGATTAATTCACTATATATTGGATAAATAAATGTAAATATGTTTCTTTTTACGAAGAAGCTCAAAATGGTAAAAACAAATTCTACAAAGACACTGGTTTGATCACTAAAAACAGATGATTACCTTATTAACTCTTAACTCCTGCACAACTCCTCCCAGTCTGATTGATCCAGATGGGTGCTCACTACTTTCCAAACACTTATTATTCACAACTTGTCCAAATAGTTTATATATGTTTGCAAAAATGCATATGTACACACCCGGTAACACTGAAGTTTGCTTAACCCTCAGATGCCCTTAGAGTGGCTGGACCCTACACTCTTCCATAAGTGGGTCAAAAAGGACCCGTATTAGAATAATATGTGTTTTTATGCCATTTTTGTCATTTTGGTTAAGAAAAATCACTTGTATAATATTTAGTATTATATTTTGGTTCACACTAGAAATATTTTATATTTAATTTTCACTCTTTATAATTTTAGACATTTCTTTTACATTTTGAAAAAAACCTTTTCCCATAGGATTCCATGGAAAATGCATGCGGGTCATTTTTGACCCACTTATGGAAGGTTGGGGTAGTAATACAAAAACTACAATTTCTTAAAATTTGAATGGCATGATATTCAAAACATGTTTTTTGAGGAATAGCTGGAATATGAAATGATAAAAAAATGTAATTACAAAGATACTTCAAGAAAACCACCTCACCGGGTCCAAAAAGACCCACTTATGCATCTAAGGGTTAAGTCCAGAGTGCATAAAAAGCTGGTTTCAATTCAGAACAATCTGATCTAAATTTAGAGTATGAACCTCACCTCATGTTGATTTAAACTAATACTAAACATCTCTTCATAGGTCAGGTTAATGGCAGTCCAACACTGATGAGCTGTGGTGTCTTTTATTGTCTGTCTTCATGTTTTTTTGGTTGTTCCTCCTCCAGGTGATCGAGTACAACCCGTCCCAGTGTCTGGACTGGTTGGCGGTTCAGACTCCGAGGAACAAGCTGGCTCACAGCTGGGTTCTGCAGAACATGGAGAACTGGGTGGAGCGCTTCCTGCTGGCACACAACTACCCAAGAGTCCGCACATGTGAGAAACTCAGCTCTCTGATAATACTGCAGCTGTGTAATCTGACATTAAGGTTTTATCATTCAGTAGTGCACTTAACCTAAAGGCTCTCTGGGTAGGGTGTGTATGATATTTGATAACATTTTATTTGATCTTTTTTTATTGCTAATTTTACCTAACTTCTTATGTTAACATAAATAATTGTATCTTTTTATTGCATGTTTCTATTTCTTAGATCACATACATATTTTTTATCTTTTTTGCTTAATTTATAATGTTGTATTTTTATTTATTTTTTATTGCACATGTTTATTTAACTTTTTAGTTTTATTTTACCTTTTTCTTACATATTTCAACGTAACTTCTTATGTTTAGATGAATCATTTAATTTAATTTTTTATTACACAATTTTGTAAAAAAAAATGTACCGTTATTTTATTTGTATTTATCTATTTAATTTATAATTTTTATTGTATTATTTTACTACACATTTGATCTTTCTCCTTAAGTTATATAATTATTTGTATTTCATTTGATCTTTCTCTCACACATTTTAATATTTTAATATCATTTATTTTTGTGGTCCTTTTTATTAAATATTTTTACTTAGCTTCTAATGTTTATACTCATATTTTCTCTTTTAATTGCACATTCTATTTAACTTGTGTTTTTAAATCAAGCATCTGTCACCAAACCATGTTTCCACTGGTTTAAATGAAGTATTGTAATGATTTATTCTGACCATGTCTCTATTAGAATATGAAAGGCTTCCCATATCACATAGTAAAGTTCCCTGCCTCTCCCTCCAGCGGCGGCGTACCTCCTGGTCTCCCTGATCCCCAGCAACTCTTTCCGTCAGATGTTCCGCTCCACGCGCTCGCTGCACCTGCCGACCCGCGAGCTGCCGCTGTCGCCCGACACCACGGTGGTTCTGCACCAGGTGTACAACCTGCTGCTGGGGCTGCTGGGCCGCGCCAAGCTGTACGTGGACGCCAGCGTGCACGGCACCACCAAGCTGGTGCAGTACTTCAGCTTCATGACGTACTGCCTCATCTCCAAGACGGAGAAACTCATGTTCTCCGGATACTTCATGGACCTCTGGAACCTCTTCCAGGTACACACAGATATTATTCTTTATCAAATATTTTCTTTATTTAAGCAGAAACACAGAAAAACATGGTACGAAACACATACATACCACGTGAAAGAACATACAAACAGTTCCCTTACAAAACAAACAGAAATAAAATAAAAACCCCACCCTCCCAGGACCCCCGTGGGCCGGATCAAGTGGCAACAGGCAACGAGTAGCGTCAAATTACATAAGCACACACAAAAAAGGGAGAGAAAAAGGACTCAGCGACTCAGCCGCTGGACCAAGATATTATTCTTAATGATGTCTTAATGAGTAATGTTTCCTCTATCCTGTACTGATATATTGCATTATTTTATCTTCTTATTAAACATTTGTACTTGATTTCTTATGTTTATATAAATATTTGTATCATTTATTTATTTTATTGCACATTTGTTCCTCTATTTTCTTATGTTTATACATGTATTTTATTTTTATGTCTAACACATTGAGCCAACTTGTTATGAATATACAAATGTTTTATTTTATTAATTTTTGTATTGCCCAACTTTACTGCCCAATATTTGTATTTTATTTAATCTTTTTAAATGCATATATTTACTTCTTACATTTGTATAATTATTTTAATTGTATTGGGTCTTTTCTTTCACTTTACTTTTCATATAAATACAAATATTAGTATTTATATGAAAATAATTTTTTGCATATTATCTAACATTGTATGTTTATATGAATATATGTATTTTTCTTTATTGCACATTATTGACATAACTTATTTTTCATATATATTTAGTATTGTATTTTATCTTTTTTTGCACATTTGTACTTAACCCTATGTTTTTTTTAAATTCTGAAATGGAGCAGCTGTCATGAAAACCATTTCCCTCTGCCAGTAAAAAGAAATCCTCTGCTCCTGCTAGTTGCACTTCTTCCCTAAACATTAGTTTCTCGCCTGCAGCTTCACTCACATTATGTTTCTCTTCTCCGCCTCCAGCCCAAACTCTCGGAGCCGGCCATCGCCACGAACCACAACAAGCAGGCTCTGCTCTCGTTCTGGTACAACATGTGCGTGGACTGTCCGGAGAACGTGCGTCTGGTGGTGCAGAACCCCGTGGTGACGAAGAACATCGCCTTCAACTACATCCTGGCCGACCACGACGACCAGGAGGTGGTGCTGTTCAACCGCGGCATGCTGCCCGCCTACTACGGCATCCTGAGGATGTGCTGCGAGCAGTCGCCAGCGTTCACCCGCCAGCTGGCATCGCACCAGAACATCCAGTGGGCCTTCAAGAACCTCACGCCTCACGCCAGCCAGTACCCCGGCGTGAGTACAGAGCATCCATCAATCAATCAATCAATCAATCAACAACTTTATTAATCCCGCAAGGGGCAATTAGTTATGAGCAGTTTGTCATGTGCAGAGATGGCAAAAGTACACACATCCTTTACTCAAGTAGAAGTACAGATACTCGTGTTTCAAAATACTCTGGTAAAAGTAGAAGTACTGACTAAACTTCTTAAAGTAAAAGTAAAGAAGTATGGGCTTTGAAATGTACTTCAGTAAAAAGTACCCATAACACCAGCTGTTTTAAAGAGTACCTGACCTCCCTTTATATTAATAGAACATAATGTCATTGTTAGCTAATGAATGTTTCCATAAATGTAAGAAGTAAAAGTAAAAAGTCGTCAGAAAAATAAGTAGTGGAGTAAAGTACTGATGGTAGAAACATGTACTTAAGTATAGTACTGCGATTAAAATACCCAATATTTAAAAATGCTAAATAAGGTGTGTGCTGCCCCCTGCAGGCGGTGGAGGAGCTGTTCAACCTGATGCAGCTGTTCGTGGCTCAGAGAGCCGACATGAGAGAAGAAGAGCTGGAGGACGTGAAGCAGTTCAAGAAAACAACGATCAGCTGTTACCTTCGCTGCCTGGACGGACGCTCCTGCTGGACCACGCTCATCAGGTACACACATACACACACACACACACACACACACACACACACACACACTCACACACACTGCAAGCTACACTCTGTGTCAGTAGTCCTCCGGGATGATGATCTGATTCAATTTTTAAGTTTTGCTACAGCGACACCAGTTTGTTTCTGGGAGACATTTTCCCTCTGGAGGGACGAGTGCTGGAGACTCTGGGACACGCAATATATTATTTTGTGAAAGACAAATTCAATGGTACTCATGGAAAGTCATTTTGTTTATCTTTTGAGGTCCAAAAAACATGTTGCAAGCATTTCCTTCCTCACAAACACATAAAGAAACGACAGACATGTTTAGAGAGAAACACAGGAACGACATTTGTCTTTACGAGTTTGTTTCCTCTGATTTGACCTCCTGTTTGTTGTTGTTGTTGTTGCTCTCAGTGCCTTCAGGGTTCTGCTGGAGAACGACGAGGATCGTCTGCTGGTCGTCTTCAACAGAGGACTGATCCTCATGACCGAGGTGAGACAGGTCCTCTCTTCCTCAGACGGGGAACACTTCAGAATCAGAGCAGCTTAATTATCCAATCCAACTTTACCTCCAGACCAAAGTGCTGTACAGAGAGATACACCAAATATAAAACACACAGCTCAGCTCACAAAACATACAAATAAGTATAAAATCACATAAAAGATACGAACACAAAACAAACCAGAATAAACGTAACAATTACAAAATAAAACCAACCATGTACTAAAAACAATAGACCACTGAAAGCAAATAAAAGCAACAATCTACTTGTTTACGAATGCTAAGGAGAAAAGGTGGGTTTTAAAAACAGACAGTGTGGGAGCCTGTCTGATTAGCAAGGGCAGGTCGTTCCACAGTTTAGGGGCGGCAGCAGAGAAAGCACGGCCCCCTCTGCGCTTAGACTTTGTTTCTGGCACCCTCAGGAGCAACTGATCAGCTGACCTGAGAGTGGGCGTGTAGCTGTGTAACAGCTCAGAGATTATAAATATATACAGAAAATACAAGACTTACACGCACAACAAAGAGCCATAAGGACTCAGATTTAGAGAGATACAGGTACATAAACACTGGAAAATAGTTGCTATATTTTCCTATCTTATAAAAATGTTTTTAGGGAGAGAATGAAAGTAAGATTGGCCTTTGCCTTCATCACGTATTTTTTTAACAACAAAATCACTTGTATTCATATTTTAATTCATACATCCTGTTGAATTCAACTACCCTTAAAGTTTAAATATTAAGCTGGCAAAATCAGTTGTTTTGAATTCCTTCTAAAAACACTTTTCCTTTCATGTTGAATCTCTTATTAATTTGCTGTGTTTAATTGTGTTTTCCTCCTTTGGGTTTTATCGTATATAAAGCAGCTTGTGAAAACCTTTTTTACATTTGAAGTTTACTATGATAAGAACCAGGTTGAAATCATTTATTAAATATACGAGGAGCCTCAGTAAATCCCTCCGCTGTCTTTAATAATGTGATTTCCTGTCCTCAGTCGTTCAACACTCTGCACATGATGTACCACGAGGCCACGGCCTGCCACGTCACCGGAGACCTGGTGGAGCTGCTCTCCATCTTCCTCTCCGTGCTCAAAGCCACGCGGCCATACCTGCAGCGCAAAGGTCACAACACACACACACACACACACACACACCACACACACACACACACACAACACAGAAATACAATCATTTATTACATACTGGACTAATACATTACCATGGCAAATTAGGGGCATTGTAGGCTAATAGTATAGGAGGATGAAACCCTCTTTAATGGTCACTCATACATGCACACAGTGACATTTGACCTCTGCATTGAACCCATCCTAGTACCAGGAGCAGTTTAATCAAACAATAAGCAGTACATCTACAAAGGAAAAGTCATAAATTGGCGGGAGATGATCAAAATGTAACATATTGTATTCGTCCCACAGTGGAGACTTTTACAGTTTACAACAGCAAATAAAAACAGTAGTAATACCTTAACCTTAATAAAGTAAATGAAATGTGAGTACACATCCATGGTGAGAAATGCTGTGTATTGAGAGGTTGGTTTTAAACAGATGTGTTGTCTCCAGATGTGAAGCAGGCTCTGATCCAGTGGCAGGAGAGGATCGACTTCGCCCACAAGCTGCTCACTCTGCTCAACTCCTACAGCCCCCCCGAGCTGCGCAACGCCTGCCTGGGTAACACACACACACACACACACACACACACACACACACACACACACTGTCTGTACTGCATGTATGTTTTGTTTTATTGTTTTTTATTAGCATTTCCTGTATAGTAAGCCTCTAGGTTGCATGTTTTTTCTGATTTGTATTTACTTATTATTTCAAATGTTGTTTGTAGGATGATTAACAACTTCTGTCCAGGGACTAGAGATGAAAAATACCCTCTTGGCTAACTAGTGCATTTACAGAAATGTCAATTAATTTGCACTGCCCCTGTTAAATAAATAAAAATAAACAAGAGTATTCTCAGTGCGTTATGATATCTTGTTCTTCCTCCTCTGACTGGTCTGTGTGTCTCTGTCCTGTTTCAGACGTTCTGAAGGAGCTGGTTCTGCTGAGTCCTCACGACTTCCTGCACACTCTGGTTCCCTTCCTGCAGCACAACCACTGCACCTACCACCACAGCAACATCCCCAGTGAGCCCCCCCTCCTCCTCTTTAAATCATTTACATTCATTATAATGATGAGCAGTTTTACTCAGTGTGTGTGTGTGTGTGTTGTGTCCTCAGTGTCGTTCGGCCCCTACCTGCCCTGCAGAGAGAACATTAAGCTGATGGGAGCCAAGAACAACATCCGCCCCCCCAGACCAGAGCTCAACATGTGTCTACTGCCCTCCATGGTGGAGAGCAGCAAGGTACCACACACACACACACACACACACACACACACACACACCACACACACACACACACATACACACATACACACATACACACACACACACACACACACACACACACACACACGATGCTCTGAGAACCACCTGTTCCTCAAAAAAATGCACAACAATGTGATTATTAGTAAACCTTTGCATCACACAAACTGTAGACAACCTTATTAGGCAAATGCATCAAATAAAAATCTTGAATACATAATTTTTTTGGCCTCACACGACCTAAGAGTGTGTGCTTGAAACATGAAACAGAGGATCTAACTTCACGTCTTCTTGGAGGAAAGTGCAACTTCTAAATGTGTCCCTCAACAATATAGGCCTGTAGTTCCTGCGTAGTGTAGATACAGAAAATAATATTCATGAAAATACACACAAAATAAATATTAAAAACAAAAAAATGACATAAATAAATGAATAAATAAAAGATCTGATGTTGGTATTAAACTGTGTGTGTTTTTGTGTGTGTGTTCCTCAGGGTAAGGACGAGGTGTACGACAGGATGCTGCTGGACTACTTCCTGTCGTACCATCAGTTCAGCCACCTGCTGTGTCGCGTCGCCATCAACTGTGAGAAGTTCACAGAGACCCTCGTCAAACTGAGTACGTACAAACCTGAGACTGAAGATAAACCCGTCATAAAAACGATTTCTGATATTTGTATATTAACTCTCTAATGCTTCTCTCAGGTGTGTTGATAGCGTACGAAGGACTTCCTCTGCACCTCGCTATCTTCCCCAAACTGTGGACGGAGCTCTGTCAGTCTCAGGTTTGTTGTTTCAGTCTCTCAGGTTTTATCACCACACATATATTACCAAATAATATAATGGCATATGAGGGCCATTGTATGGAAACAACATTTACAAATATATGTAATTAGAATATAAAGTTTGACATAAGCTGGAGTCAAAAACTGATAGAAACAAAAGAAACGACTTTCATGAGTTCCCTCCTAATGTCTTGACTTTAATCGTAGAACATTTCTCCGAACTATATGACTCTATTATTTCAGAACATTTCCATTTGTGCTTTTAATTTTTGTAAAAGTACTTCCTAAATCTCATGGATTATCTGAGTTTTTTTTACTCACAAATCTATCACTTTTAGATTCAGAGTTTTTCTCAGAATATCCCCCATCTCCAAGTTTTGTGATTTAATTGATTCTATTTGAACTACTATGGATTTTATACTCCTTTTTATTAAATCCAGTGTTTTCAATATTTACTTTAATCTCTCATAAAGCTCTCACTTTAATCTATAAAACGTTGCGTTTACCACCCATCTTTCTGTCTGTGTATCTTTTTTTTTTTTGTCAACTACATAGGCCGTGTTTTCATACCCTGTTGAGACATCCATCCGATTGATTAGCCGTAGCTCCAGTGTTTCTGACGTCGTTGTTTCTCTGTCTCTTTCAGTCGGCTCTGGCTAAGACGTGTGTGAAGCTGCTGTGCGAGGACCCGGCCTTCAGCGAGTACATCAAGTGTATCCTGATGGACGAGAGGACGTTCCTCAACAACAACGTGGCGTACTCCTTCCTCACATGCTTCCTGCACAAGGTACGGGAAACACAGCTGCACTGGGAGGAATTCAGTCTGCTTTGTAATCACTTTTCCAGCCTTAATGTCTTTGTGAAGTGATGTTTTATATGTTAGTCAGCATCTTTGAGTCGTTCGGACAATGATGACAGTTGATGACTATTTTTTATTCTGTTCTAAATTGTTTTCTGTCCCGTGTTTATGACTTAAGAACTATTAGAAAAAGGATCCTAAAAGAAATCAAAACAAATCGCCCCATCCTAGTGTTTGTTGTTGTAATAACTCATTGGCTGCACTACCGCACGTTTTAAATAGGAATTGAATTGGTATATTGTGTGTTAGCAAATTATGTAACAATATATACACATGTTAAGTCTTATTTTAAACATCAGGGCCTTTTTGTGCCTTCATAGCATCAAACGTTTGTATAAAGAATGAAGGAAGATTGTCAAATACCTTTTTTCCACCTGTTTTTAAGGCATGAACACAGGAGAGAAAACACTTCAGATCAGACTTTAATACCCGTATAGGAACATTTGTGATGGTGCCATTAGAAAATACATGAATATGTTTGTGTTGTGTGTGTGTAGGTGCAGGTGCTGTCGGGGCCCAGCTGCTCTAACCTGATCAGTGTGTTGGTGACGAACCTGCTGAGCGAGCAGAGCAGCCTGCAGCCAGAACTCATCGCTCACCGCCTGGAGCTCAGCAAGACCAGCGGCCTGCTGAACGCTGTACGAACACACACACACACACACACACACACACACACACACACACACACACACACACACACACACACACATACCATGTATACATCACTTCAGGGGACATTACATTGACTTACATGCATTTCCTGGAGACTTATCCTAACCCTAACCAAGTCTTCACCCTAAAATGAATGATTCCCCTCATGGGACCTCCATTATGTCCCCATAAGGGAGGCGAGTCCCCACACGTGACTGTGTAAACAGATTTAGGTCCCCACAAGTATAGTAATGCTAAGCCACACACACCCCCCCCACACACACACACACACACACACACACACACACACACTCACACTCAGGTACACACTCAGGTACACACTCAGGTACACACTCTAGTATACACACATACACTCATCAGGTGTACACACACTCATCAGGTACACACACACTCATCAGGTACACACACACACATACACACACACACACACTCATCAGGTACACACACTCATCAGGTACACACACTCATCAGGTACACACACACACAC
This sequence comes from Dissostichus eleginoides, assembly GCA_031216635.1. NCBI lineage: Eukaryota > Metazoa > Chordata > Actinopteri > Perciformes > Nototheniidae > Dissostichus > Dissostichus eleginoides. The sequence continues at coordinate 32,714,778 of CM062266.1, read as the reverse complement.
ACACACACACACACACTCATCAGGTACACACACTCATCAGGTACACACACACTCATCAGGTGCACACACACACACACACTCATCAGGTACACACACTCATCAGGTACACACACTCATCAGGTACACACACTCATCAGGTACACATACACAGGATCTCTTAACCCCTGCTTAAGAATGAAAAACTAATCTTTTTTCTGCGCTAATGTCTCTTCATTTTTTTCCTTCTATGTAATTGTCTTTATTCTCCTAAAACTATGGATCAAAAGTGCCCAGGCAAAGAGTTGCATATAAACAACAGAATATCAATTGTTATTTATGATATCTATGTTTTGATTTGGGAAATGTTTTGATTTTGCTATTTTATTTCTATTTGAGACATTTACATTTTGGATTGTTTATTTCTAGTCTTTTAATTTCTCCATTGTACAATGCCCTGTCTTTTACTCTCTGCTACTGCAACGCAAACATTTCCCACATTGTGATCAATCAAGTACTTCTTGTCTTATCTTATCTTGTATGGATCTTGTTCCAGGACCTGAGGGCGTTGGTGCTGCTGCTCTCGGTCTCCCCCCCCCAGGCCGTGGACCCGGCGCTGGGCCCCGCCCTGCAGGAGCTGCTGGCTCGATGCAGAGTGTGTGTGCAGCAGCGCAGCGCTCTGGAGCTGGAGGCAAAGGAGCACAAGGCCAAAGGTACAACACACACACACACACAGACACACACAGACACACACACACACGCAAACCTGTTCTGTTCTGTTTAAAAGTGTTGGGAAAATCCTGAATGTACTCTTCCAATATCAGAGTACACATGATAATCAAGGCCCTACTGTAGCTGTGTACATGACAGGATGTATGATTCCTCTTCTCCATGTCTCTTCTACATGAACATGTGTCCCCTCTTCTTCATGTCTCTTCTACATCAACATGTGTCCCCTCTTCTTCATGTCTCTTCTACATCAACATGTGTCCCCTCTTCTTCATGTCTCTTCTACATCAACATGTGGCCCCTCTTCTTCATGTCTCTTCTACATCAACATGTGTCCCCTCTGTGGAAAGAGACTCTGAAAGTTTCAGGAACAAAGATTCTCTCTCTTTTTGTCCTGATCCATTTATATAAAAACCTGTCTGAAAATCAGCTGATCAGATTTTGGACACTTTATGATGTCATAACGATGTTTTGGCTTGTGTAACCATTAGCCAATCAGCAACCAAGGTAACCCCCCCCCCACCTTATCACCTGAATCTCCTCCTAGAGCACCATTGTGTTCTTTTTAACCAAATCTCTCTCAGAGGGGCGTGGGGAGGGGCTCCTTATTTTCATCTAAAGTAACAGACAGAGAATCAGCACTTTGGAAACAGGGCTGAAACAGAGGGGATTATGGGATGCTGCAATGATCTGTTTGGTGTTTCAGCCATTCAGAGACAGGTTCTGTATATATCTGAGACCTGGAATATATTGATGAAGAACAGTAAAATAGGGGACCTTTAAAAGATGAGAAACTGTTAAATAAGATCCGCTCGTCTCTAACATGTTTTCTCCTCTGTGTGTTGCAGCCGAGGAGGAGGGAGCGACTCCAGTGAAACGTCGCAGGGTGAGCAGTGAAGGGGGGGAGACGGCTCCGCCCTCCCTCCCCTCCACCTCTTCCTCCCTCCCTCCTACCTCCTCCTCCCTACCCTCCACTTCCTCCTCCCTACCCTCCACTTCCTCCTCCCTACCCTCCACCTCCCTCCCCTCCACCTCCTCCTCCCTCCCCTCCACCTCCTCCTCCCTCCCCCCCTGCAGCGAGGTGAAGCCCGAGCAGCAGGAGGCTCTGACGTCGGACACGGAGACGAGAGACTCCTCCTCCCTCATCGACCCCGGCACGGAGCAGGACCCCCCCTCTCCCTCCCCCGAGCCTGGACCCCCCACTGCCTCCTCTTCGGGAAACAACATGGACTCCTCCCCCAAAGAGGAGAAGATGGAGGCGTCTTCGTCGTCCTCTTCCTCTTCGTTCTCCTCCTCTTCGTCGTCCCTGCTTCAGGAGGCGGGGGAGGAGCCTGAGAGACACAATGATGAGGAGGAAGAGGGGAGGAGAGGCGAGGGCCAATCAGAGGAGGTGCAGGAAGAGAAGGAGGCGGGATCTAAGACCAGCTTAGCCCCGCTCCTTCCTGAGGACAGTGCCGCCGCCTTCCCATCATCCCTTGGGCTTGTGGGGGAGGGGCCAGAGGGCTGCATAGGCCCCGCCCCCTCCTCCTCTTCCTCCTCCTCCTCTTCCTCCCCGCAGGCGTTCCCGGGCGCCTCCTCCCCCCCCGACATGCTGGACATGCTGTACAGGACGGTGGAGGCCACCATCGCCATAGTTACCAAACTGTCTGTTAAAGGCCCGCCCACTTCATGACATCATCACCTCACCGCCGTCATGAGATCTTAAACTCCTCCCCCTTTTCTCTCTTCCTCTCTGGAAATCTGACTTTTCTGCTCAGAGGAAAAAAAAAACGTTTCCGGTTTTTTCCCTGTTTTACTTCCCGCTGTTCCCGCGCTGCTGATGTTCAGTCGCTCGGTCCTCCAGCGGCGCCCGCCGTGTTTCGCTCTTTAAAACTTCACGCGCTCCCCGTTTGAAAACAGAAAGTCGTTCAAAAGCTACAGCACATTTTTTTCAAAGGGCAAAAAAAGAAACGTTTCGTTGTTTTTTTTGTGTGTTTTATACTGATTTGAATTTGTTTTGGAAATGATTTGTTTGCTGTAACGGGGAAAGGTTTACAGAACTTTTGTCTCCTGTATGTAATTTAATTTTATTGCATTTTTACTGTGTATAAAAATGGTCGTTCTCTGTGCCAGTTTTGTACTTTATGAACGAGGCAGGTGAAAGTTGCCTTGACTCTTTCTGTGGTTTAAATATCCAGAAACTAAGTTTACCTGTAAATTAAGAGAACCACAAGAAACTTGATTCTGTAAAGAATCCTCTCTAGTCATTGCCTGAAGGTGTATATGAAAACTATATAAATATATATATAAATATCTTTATATATATATGAATATATAAAAGCGGTGCTTTATTTGACTGTGGTTGTAATAAAGCCTCCCCATGTTGGACCAGCTGGAGCTTTTATTTTGTTTACTGAAATACATTCCATAATCTATGTTTCGCTTCTTCTGCTGTGCTCTGATCTTCTTCTGATTTTATTTTAATAGAGAATAAATGAATAAAAACAGTTTTAATATGAAGGATTATGAACTGAAATCCATCTGAAGCTGTGAGGGTTTCTTTATTTCCTCAGTGTTTGTTTAAAGCGGTCGTTCTCTGCTTAACTTCAGATTCCTATTTCCTGTGACATGTTTCCATGCTTTAATGTTCAATGTGTTGGAGCGCTAGCCAATAGAAGCGCAGGTGTTACATAGTGATGTCACAATAGGCGCTTTCACACCGGAGTACTTTTCCCAGGAATAGTTCCGATAGTTCTTGGGATTTTGCGTTCACACCAAAAAGATCTGGAACTAGAACTTAGTTTATGAGAACCTTTTCCCCCCCTTTCAGTCCCTGCTAGAGAGCAGGTACTTTCGTGGGAGAAAAAGGTTCCTATGTCTGATTGGCTGGGCGAATTGCAAACCACGCCCCGTAAAACTCCCAAAAAGTTTTGTGAAGCCGGCATTTTATTTGCTCGCATTAGCATTATTAGCATTAGCCCAGCGCACCAACGGAAAGAGACTTAACTTATGGCACCACAAAAATAAAACGTGGGATCGGTGGAGATGAGGAGGTGTCGGCGCTTCTCGCGATTTACCCGGGAGACTCCGGGACTTCGCGTGGCAGTATACGCCGTGAAGTTGTTTACGGCCTGCCAGTAAACCCAAAGCAGAAGAAGAAGAAGTGACGTCAGTGGCTTCATTTGCCTAATCGCCCCAGACAGAACAGGGCCTCTTTTGAAAGATAGAAGTCAATAGTTTTCAGCTTCCAGATGTTTTCACCAGCTTCAATGTTTCTGCAGATGAGATGTACGTCTGGAACGTGGATATGTAAGTACCAAACTTTTATTTTATATCACTCTGGGGGGGGGGGGCTCGTGACAGGTTCACCACTTAATTTCATATATTAATTAAATGCTATTATGCTTTCTCAAACCTCACAGTATATATACATATACAGTTTCTGTCTTCAAGCTAGGTTAATTGATTAAAAACTAAATTACAAAAGTAAATTGTAATGTTTAAGGCAAGTGAATTATAACAAAAAAAAAGCTAAAGGGGAAATACTAGTTTACTTTTTATATGAACCATGTTTACCTAGCTAGATTAAGTGAAAAATACCGGCAATAAGTCTTACTTTAAAGGGGACCTATCATGCAAAATACGTGTCCCCGGTGTGTCAGGGAACTCACGCAGCGTCAGAAAATAAAACCCTCTCTTTTCCTCCGTACCCAAATCTCTAAAAACGGAGCTGATCCAGATTTGCGTCCGATATGATGTAATATCTGAAATGTGGACCCACGGCCCTATCAGAAACGTTGCTATCAGAAACAATGCCCGACTGTTTTGGACGTAATATGGACGGTGTTTACATTAGCATCGCTAACACTCAGAGCTAACCTGTACTGGAGAGCATGTGTGTGAAGAAGCAGGAAATAAAAAGGAACTCACCTTGTGGTATAACCGGCAAGAGAGAAAGCCTTTGAGCTCCATACTGTTTCAGAGATAATCCTTGATAATCCATGATATGGCGTTTCATCACGACAGTATCTCCCGCATAAGCTCCGCCCCTCTTTTTTAAATCTTTTTTTAATCTTTTTTTTAAAGCTTTATACCCCAAATCAGCACTTTTGAAACAGGAAGTGAAATAGAGGGATATGAGGCATGGCTAGAATGGGTGATCTGTTTGGTATTTTGAGCAAAACACTTCATAGACATGTTTTTTATATATTTTTATATATCTGAGACCTATGCTATTGCCTAAAATAGCATGATAGGTGACCTTTAAGAGAAACTCATGGCTGATGTTCAGTTGATTACTTTCCCTACATTTCATCTAGACTTGTGTTACATTAAAATATGTAAAAGCAGAAACATGTCTGGAATCAAAACAGCAAAAAAGCAGAACATTTGAAATGATACAATTTAAAAGATGTTTTATTATACAGATGTTTTATGGTCCAGTTTACTACAGAGCTCCAGAAATATTATTTACATTTTTGCGAATAAAGTGCAAAGATAGATCAAATGTTTGTCGGGAAATAAAGAGTGACATTTGAACATCAGATATTTGTTAAATTATAAACATGTTTGGTTAGTTTACGACAAAATACAATCGAGTAAATTGAATGAATCGACAGGCTGATGATAAAGAGTCTGTACAGAAACACAGACGTCCTGATGAGACTTTCTGTCCAGTATTTCATTATTTTCCCTCGACTTCAAACAGAATTGAGGTGAGAACATTTGACCTGCTTTCAGATAAAGCACCATCTTATTTATGATTTGTTTCGTATCGCTCAGGCTGATCAGAGGATTTGTTTAAAAATAAAAACTCAATCTGAACACGACTGCAGCTGATTCTCGTTGAGTCAATTTCAATCTAATCTGCTGCTGTGATGTTCGTGTTTGTCTGGAGTCTGGAGAGCGCCACTTTTTGACACTTTAAAAAGCTGACTCATTTAATCTGGTCCGTCGTTACAATAATAAATGTAAGATCTAAAAACGCATCAATTAACTATCTTTTTCCAGAGCTTTCAGCAGCATTTCATGGACTTGCTCACTATGGAGATCACTGTTTCAAACATCCATTTATCAATTATAGCGTCAATTAGCAGCCTTTGGACCAAGGCGTATTTGAAACTGCTCGAAAAATCTATATATTTAGGAAGCAGACGGCTTGTTATGTCTCTAATCTTTAACACAAACGTGACTTGCTTTAAATATATTTAAATATCAGTCGTGATGTCGTTGGCGCTCTGCAGACTGTTCAGAGTGAATCAGCTGTTCTCAGATCAGAGAGTCGTTCTGCTTTCCTCTCCGTCTCTCTCCTCGTTCTTCCACGGTGCGTTTGCTTTAAACCTCACACTGTCTCCGTCCGTCTCTCCGTCTCCTGCTGCATTCTCCTGTCCCCTCGTCTGTCAATGAAACAAATACAGGACATTTAATAAATACTTTAAAGGTCCCCTATTATACTCTGTTTTTCATCAATATATTACAGGTCTCAGATATATCCAGAGCCTGTCTCTGATTGGCTGAAATACCAAACAGATCATTGCAGCATCCCATAATCCCCTCTGTTTCAGCCCTGTTTCAAAAGTGCTGATTCTCTGTCTGTTACTTTAGATGAAAATAAGGAGCCCCTCCCCACGAAAAATGTACTTAAGATGTAAACATTATTTATTATTTTTGTATTTTAATTAACATTTTCTCCATTTAACCATGAATTTTTGGTTTGTAAAGAAAGATAGTGTTATGTTTATGCATGGGTTTTTTTGTTGTTGTGTTGTTTCCTGTTTGCTCCTTTTACCCCTCACTACTCTCTCTCCTTCTCTGCAGGGCTGGTGTGTGACAGGGGGCGAGGCTGGTATTCTCCTGGCTGCAGATGAGGCACACCTGTTCCCACTCACCTAATCAACCTGCTCTTTAAGAGCCTGGCCCTCGCCTCACTACTCTGCCAGAGAATGAAATGCTGTTCGACGATCCAGAGTGCCTTTCTGCAGCCTTGAGTCTAGTTTTGTTCACTTTGCATTTTTTGAGCAACTTTTTCAGTGTTTGCCTGGGACGTTTTCCCGCTGCTTTGTTTTTGGACCTTTCTGCAGCCGGCCAGCTCCCTGTCTTCAGTACCTGCCTTGGACTAGCTTTCTTCATTAAACACATTGAAACTTTATTTGTGTCAGTCTCTGTTTTGGGGTCCTGAGTAGTATCCAAACGCCACAGATAGAAAACATTGAGAAATAACGTCATAATTACCATCAGAGCCCAAAGTAACACCTTCACAATGTTTGTTTTACCAAAACATTTAATGTGCACTTAATGTATATAATATCATGCTTTATATTTAGTTTCCTGTAATTGGTATTTCAACTTCAATTTTAGAATTGTTTATTTCTACTCTCAAAGGAGCAAATCTTCACATTTAAGAAGCTGGAAATATCTGATATGATCATCAAAATATAGCAGATACATTTTCTGTCAATGGATGAATTGAAGTTATCAGGAGAGCTGTACTTCTCTCAACTGTTGGATGGTTTAATTGTAACAACATCATATTCTATAACCTCATCATAACTGTTTGGAAAATCCATATATACAAGGTCATTAACTGTCATTAATAACATAATGAAGTCAAATATTTTCCTCTCAGATGAAGTTGATTAGATTTACACTGGAATCAATGGAAAGAAAAAGTACCTTTAGTGAAATCGATCCTAAATGCAGGAACAGAGCTACTTCATCCTCAGAGGATAGAGAAGTTCTGCACCTTGAACACAGCTTACAGTCACACTATATAGTAGAGAAGAGCCAACTGGTCCCACCCTTAAATTCTTAGGCATCATCTAACCCTAACCATAAAACCCCTCGTCCTTAACCATTTGCATATCCACCTTTTACACTTCCTTTGCCCTCCTGAAATGTAAACCCTTAACATATGTCTCTGTTAACCACATACCAGACTAAACATACACTTAATCCAACAACTGATTTCCTCTATTACCTCCAGTAACAGGTAGAAAGTGTATGATACATTTTGCTGCATGGTGTGAGGTTGTTTTTCAAAAGTGTTTTAATAAATGTAAACATTGGACATATGGTAACAATTCATTCAACTGATCGACTTAAACATCCAAAGTCATTGAAAATATGTTTTTCTTATCATTAAACACTGTGTGTCCAAATCCTACCAGTCCACTTGATTATGAGTGACATGTTCATGTTGGGTTGCCTCTAACAGGCATTTGAGTTTCTCCTGCCTCAGTGTTCTGCATTGCTCTACAAACAGAAGCAACCTGACCGCAGAGAGAACAGAGAAGAAACAAACCAAGAAGAAATGATATGGCATTTTCAATCATCTCTTATAATTAATACTGTGCCCTTCATCCTCTTTACTAAAACTGCCTCGTGGTCTTCCTGTTCCTTCATCACACCTGCAGACTGTGTGACTTCCTCAGTGCTCATAGAGATTAACTGTTATTCTCTTCTTCATTTGAATGCTCTTTTCTGGTGTCAGTGGTAAATCGGCAGCCAAACAAGTTTTAACCATAGTATATTTTGTTTAAGAAAAGTTTATACTTTGTAAAACAACAACACTTTATTGTGTAGTGGGTGTTACTGCTTTGCTCATCATGCATATTAATAATCTAAACAGGAAGTAAATCTATTTTTAACAGCCTGATATCCGTCTTCTGCTCATTGCTTCAGAGGAAAGGCATCTTTAAACACATCGTTCCTCCTTCACTGTAGAAACAGTTTATTGATGTAATGATTCTGTATACCTCCTGTGAACATTATTTAATCTGACATGTTTTATAGTCTCACAGAGATGAGAGGAGCAGCTATGGTTTAACTGCAGCAGCGAGTGGATTAGTTCTTCCTTCTCTCTGTGTCAGGTACGGTACATCTACACTTACATTCATCTTATTCATGTTTATTAATTCAAAGTCATCTTCAGTTGTCTTAGTTTGACTCTTGTCATTGAATTTAACTGTGCTATAATTTATCTGACTATTTGATTAAAAGTCACCATGTAACTCAGTAGTTCCCAAACTTTTTCTTGAAGTGAAGCCTTTTTCTATCATTGAGATAACTGAAGACCCCTGACTAGTAATATATTTTGATCATTTATTTTATTCTCAATGCCTGCCAATACCAGTGCAGAACAATGAAGGAATCTAAAATCAACCCAAATAGTGAACGTGAATACTGCACAGAGATTTTAAAATGTTGCGCGGATAATTTCTTGGGGAGATCGCATCAGTGATTCATTTTCATATTTTTTTAATTTTTAATTCTCTGTCTTTGTTATGTTGAGTCTGCTACTTTTCTCAGGGTTTTGTCTTCTTGTTGGTCTCAACTTCTCTTATGTCGCCATACCTCTGCACCAAACCCTTCTAGTTCCTTCTCTCCTCTCTGACCCCAGAGTTATATTCTCACACTCTGAGTTAAAAGCAGTCTTCTTCTTTATCTGTATATCAGACAGAAGCTGCTCACATCTCAGTGCTGCATTTCTTTTTTTCACACTTAATTCAGCAGCAACCTGACCACAGAGTGAACAGAGAGGAAACTGTACCAGAAAAGCACAGACTTGTATAATTAATAATGTTCCTAATCTTTTACTGTTCATGCAGGCATCTTAACACCTTGTGTTTGGACTTATGTTCTGGTTTAATTTAGAAACAACAAAGTCATAAATAAGTATTTGCGGCAGTTATAAACTGCCTTAAAAGGAATTAACAGGTGACGTAATGTGCTCCTCTTCTCTAGTGTGTAAAATGTAGCCTATATATGTTTTACATTTTAGAAACTCAACTACGATAAAAACGTGATATAGTTCTCATTTTCAGTTCAGCTCTAGTTAGATAGTGTAGATAATTCGTGTCGGTTTTCTCGTGTCCAAGAGGAAGTTGAAAAAAGAGACAAAAAAAGTTCAATTGGGTAATTTAATAAAGTATCGTTGAATTGGAACAAACAAGCAGGGAGGGTGTTACACAGGCCGGCGTAACACAAGAAAAAGAGCGAGCGCTCCGCAGCAGCTGTATACATCTGACTCCAATCCCCTCTTCCTATTGGCTGCTTCGATGGGCGGGGCTTCTTCTCAGCTTTCATCCCTCCGTGATTAATATCGCAATAAAAAATGATGTGCTCTGTGTTACAGTGGTTCAGGGTCAGAATGGCTGGGGAGTGACTTACCCTTCTACTAAGATCTGTGCAGTGAAAGGATCAACAGTGGAGATAAGATGCAGCTACACATACCCATCTGGACGGAAAGACGTTATCATAAAAACATTCTGGTGTGCTAAGAACAAACCTGTAGATCTGAAAACGGTCTCAGAGTATGCAGGTCGTGTAGAGGATCCCTGTGAAAACAAGATCTGCACTCTGAGAATCAAAAACCTGAGAGAGAGCGACTCAGTTCAGTACAAGTTCAGGTTCATAACAAACAAAGATGCATACTGGGGTATTCCAGTCACTCTGTCCGTCACAGGTATCTGAAAATATCCTGAGATATTTAACATTTTATTTTAATTTCTATATTTAAACATGATTGATGTTTTTTGTGTCAATTCTACTTTTATTCAGATCTCCAGTTGCAGGTGAGCAGATTAGGATCGTCTAATCACCTTAAGTGTCTCAGCAGTTGTTCACCTGGTCAAACTTCCTTCATCTGGTCTAAGAACAGACAGGAAGTGAAGGAAAAGACATCTTCTCATGCAGACTTCAGATATGGTTCAACAGACAGTTATTCCTGTGCTTTGAAGGGATATGAGGATTTCCCCTCTCCTTCAGTGTGTGAGTTTACTCAAAGTCTTCCACTAACATAATAACATTAACATACAGTATAACATATATCATCATTGCACTCATGTATCTATTTACCCACCAGAGGTCGCCAGCAGACATGGCAGTGTCCAAAGACACTGAACCAGGGCTCTAGGTTTTCTGTTTGATTTTAAAATAGGTAAAATATAGTCTGGCTACGAGGGATGATACTAGAAAGAAGAATACACGAGAATTATGAAAGAGATTTCTTCCATGACATCCAGATTAACACGTTCCCTCAAAGTTTTTTTGATTTCTGATAAAGGATAAAATCAAGTTAACCACCCACTCTGTGTTTTATTCAAATATTGCTCATTTGAAATATCTTCAGCTGTGGAATTAAATGTGAAATGTGTTCATGTTATCTCCTCCAGATGCTCCAAAGCTCCCCTCTGTGTCAGTGAGTCCCTCTGCTGAGATAGAGGAGGGCAGTTCAGTGACTCTGACCTGTAGCAGTGATGCTAACCCAGCAGCTAACTACACCTGGTACAAGGAGGATCAAAATGCACACCTTTCTTCTGTCAATGAAGGACCACTTCTTGTCTTCAGCTCCATCCAGTCCTCTGACCCTGCACAGTATTACTGTACGGCTGAGAACAAGCTGGGGAATACAAGATCTGATCCCTTCTCTATTGATGTGAAATGTGAGTAAAACCCAGATGATTTAAAAGCTTCATGCACCCAATGAAAACGTTGTTCACAGTCTGTTGCTGTAGGTCAATGAGATGGAGAGCAGCTACAGTAGATGATGAAAAGGCAGTTTTGTTTAGGCTCCCAGATTTGCATGTATGTTCAGGTGATACCAACCAGTAGTAATACAAAAAAATAAATACATGTACTTATTCCCTTCAGCTCCATACCTTTCATAAAACACTTCCGCAAATTCCAGATGCTCCCAAACAGATAACTATTTCTCATTTAAATACAACATGATGTATTTTCATTCAATTTTGTTGTTTATTGTATTTCCTCCAGATGCTCCGAAGCCTCCCTCTGTGTCAGTGAGTCCCTCTGCTGAGATAGAGGAGGGCAGTTCAGTGACTCTGACCTGTAGCAGTGATGCTAACCCAGCAGCTAACTACACCTGGTACAAGGATGATGAAGACTCTCCAAAAGCTTCAGGACAGATCTTCAACATCTCTGACTTCAGAGCTGAACACAGTGGGAGTTATTCCTGTGAAGCCCAGAACAAGTTAGGACGTAGTAACTCCACCTTACATCTGACTGTTGTGGCAGGTAAGTTTTATGCATTCATCTAAAACCACACACTTATCAGCTGGTTTGTTTTCAGTCACATTGTCTGGGTAGGGGCTGAAAAAGGAGTGCGTGTTCAAATGTACTTTTCCTGTTCAGGATAGGGGTTGTTTTCTGTCTATGACATGAGGAAATAATTATACCGAGGGTCCAGATTCAGTATGGGGTGCAGTCATTCCCTGTGTGTGAGTGAGAGTTGTGTATACACACTCGTTCATCACAAAACTAACAATCTCATAAATGTATTTCCATTTGTTTCAGCACTTGAACAAGTGCTACATTATTTTAAAAACAAATTACAGTATCATTAGTTTAGGAATAGGAAGGTTGAAAATAAAGTCTCACACACACCCTGCTATACTCCAAAGTATCCATACTGTATATGAGAAACACCGCTGTATTAACCATCTGTTCTCTGTTGATCTCTGTTTCTCAGGATCATGGAAGCTACCAGCTGCTGTAACAATCCCTGTTGTTCTCCTGGCTGTCATTTCTCTCTCTGTCTTCCTGTGGATCAGGTGAGCAGATCTGATCATCTTAATCGTTGTTTGTTAAATCATTAAAAGTCTGTTCGTCTGAAATGTAACCTTTGATCATTTCTTTTTAATATAATCTCCTACCCAGAAGAAAGAGGGCTTCTAGAGACTCGTCTGAGCCTGAAGAGAGAGCGGACAACAGGGAAGAGGTGAGAATAGTACTCTACATCTGTAATCAATCTGGTACAAAAGAAAAAGGATTTCACTCAATTTATTCTGAGGAGTATTTCATGGTCTGTAAGTGCTTCTAGAAAATGTATCAGTCAGAGAAAGACCTCTTGCTGCTCCTTTTTCATCCTTGATATATCCTTGATTGTCTTATTGTCTTAGATTTAAATACATTCCTAGTACATCCAGAATTGTTCCAACTTTTTGTCTTTTGATAATGTATATCATACAGCATTATGTTGATGAAGCAGGGATATTTTTCCATCATTACCACACCTGCTGTTGCTTTGGCCTTTTCTGTCCTGGGTCCATTCCTCTTTAAATGAAATATCTATTAATGTGAAAATGTGTAGCTGAAAGTGTTTCATCCCTGCAGTGTGTACCTGATCAGCCGGAGCAGCAGGATGACCTTCAGTATGCCAGCGTTCACTTCTCCAACAACCGGGCAGACCCTCTTTACTCCAACACGAGAGCAGCTCAGCCCCTCAGACACACGGAGCAACAGGAAGTCTCGGAGTACGCTGCTGTCAAGTTCAGCAGTGCTGCCCCGAGGTGAGCAGATCCTCACACAGGAACATTACCCTCATTACAAGATTAAAATGACAACACTTTCAATAAATGCATTACTTTAGCATGAATATTATTATTAATAAATGCATTCTTTATTTCCCAGGACCAGATGTCAGATCTCTGAAGAGGATCCAGCATTGTACAGCACGGTCAACACATCCCGATAAACACAGCAATCAAGGCTGGACACAGCACAGCCACACCCTCTCCAGATGAACCCACAGGGGCATCACACCATTTAAAAGTTAAAAACATTATTATTAACGGCAAAGTTAATGAACTTGGATTAAAAGCACATATGCATTCTGAACGGTTTATCATATTTTTTTAAACAAGTGTGTAACTTTTGAGTATTTTCTTAGACTATACATTTCCTTATCTTTTCTCTCAGAGGGTTAGTGGCGGAGTCCGTAGGGACTTGGCTTGGGAACCGTGCAGGCGCTAGTGGAGCATCGCAGATGGGGGTGCTGCAGCCCCCTCAGCGCCCCCCCTTCCCGCGTCCATGGGGCAAACCTTTTTTACTGACGTCAGTACACAGTCCCAACTATTGCGTGGGGTGCTACGGATAATAGCAAATATTTAACAAGCAACATATTTCAGCCACTAGGGGGGGCAAAAATCCACCTATGAACGAAACCTCTCTATCAGCTCACTGTCCGAAAAGATGTCCAGTGGGTTTGTTCGATCACGGACGACTCTTTCTCGTCTTAATGCCCTTTCGTTGTTAAACTTGTAAACAAGACGCCCTGCCATCGTTATTTTCGTTCTTGCCTGTTTTTTGCATGTAGCCCTACATTTATAATTAAATGCTATTATGCTTTGTCGAACCTCACAGTATATATAAATATACAGTTTCTGTCTTCAAGTTGGTTAATTAATAAAAACTAAATTATAACAGTAAATTGTAATGTTTAAGGCAAGCTGAAGGGGAAATACTGGTTGACTCAGTATCTAAACCATGTTTACCTACCTAGATTAAGTGAAAAACACCGTCAGTAAAATGCATTAAGTCTTACTTTAAGAGAAACTCATGGCTGATGTTCAGTTGATTACTTTCCCTAGATTTCATCTAGACTTGTGTTACATTAAAATATGTAAAAGCAGAAACACGTCTGGAATCAAAACAGCAAAAAAGCAGAACATTTGAAATGATACAATTTAAAAGATGTTTTATTATACAGATGTTTTATGGTCCAGTGTTACTACAGAGCTCCAGAAATATTATATACATTTTTGCGAATAAAGTGCAAAGATAGATCAAATGTTTGTTGGGAAATAAAGAGTGACATTTGAACATCAGATATTTGTTAAATTATAAACATGTTTGGTTAGTTTACGACAAAATACAATCGAGTAAATTGAATGAATCGACAGGCTGATGATAAAGAGTCTGTCCAGAAACACAGACGTCCTGATGAGACTTTCTGTCTTCATTATTTTCCATTTGACCTGCTTTCAGATTAAAGCACCATCTTATTTATGATTTGTTTCGTATCGCTCAGGCTGATCAGAGGATTTGTTTAAAAATAAAAACTCAATCTGAACACGACTGCAGCTGATTCTCGTTGAGTCAATTTCAATCTAATCTGCTGCTGTGATGTTCGTGTTTGTCTGGAGTCTGGAGAGCGCCACTTTTTGACACTTTAAAAAGCTGACTCATTTAATCTGGTCCGTCGTTACAATAATAAATGTAAGATCTAAAAATGCATCAATTAACTATCTTTTTCCAGAGCTTTCAGCAGCATTTCATGGACTTGCTCACTATGGAGATCACTGTTTCAAACATCCATTTATCAATTATAGCGTCAATTAGCAGCCTTTGGACCAAGGCGTATTTGAAACTGCTCGAAAAAAAAAGTCTATATATTTAGGAAGCAGACGGCTTGTTATGTCTCTAATCTTTAACACAAACGTGACTTGCTTTAAATATATTTAAATATCAGTCGTGATGTCGTTGGCGCTCTGCAGACTGTTCAGAGGGAATCAGCTGTTCTCAGATCAGAGAGTTGTTCTGCTTTCCTCTCCGTCTCTCTCCTCGTTCTTCCACGGTGCGTTTGCTTTAAACCTCACACTGTCTCCGTCCGTCTCTCCGTCTTCTGCTGCATTCTCCTGTCCCCTCGTCTGTCAATGAAACAAATACAGGACATTTAATCGAATACTTTAAAGGTCCGCTATTATACTCTTTTTTTCATCAATATATATTATAGGTCTCAGATATATACAGAACATGTCTCTGATTGGCTGAAACACCAAACAGATCATTGCAGCATCCCATAATCCCCTCTGTTTCAGCCCTGTTTCAAAAGTGCTGATTCTCTGTCTGTTACTTTAGATGAAAATAAGGAGACCCTCCCCACGCCCCTCTGAGAGAGATTTGGTTAAAAAGACCACAATTGTGCTCTAGGAGGAGATTCAGGTGATAAGGTGGGGGGGGGGTTACCTTGGTTGCTGATTGGCTAATGGTTACTCAAGCCAAAACATCGTTATGACATCATAAAGTGGCCAAAATCTGATCAGCTCATTTTCAGACAGGTTTTTATAGAAATGGATCAGGACAAAAAGAGAGAGAATCTTTGTTCCTGAAACTTTCAGAGTCTCTTTACACAGAGGGGACACATGTTGATGTAGAAGAGACATGAAGAAGAGGGGACACATGTTGAGGTAGAAGAGACATGAAGAAGAGGATTTTGCATAATAGGTGACCTTTAAATATACATTCATGCTAGTTAACTTGAGTATTTTCAATTCATTCTACTTTATTTCACAGGGAAATGTTGTACTTTTCCTGTCCAGTTTATGTGTTGATACAATTCTCCTACTTATTCATCTAAATAAAGTCTTTAAAAACCCTCTTGGATCAGCAGGAAAATGCATCATCACAAAGCTGAACCAGGGCTGAAAGTGAGGAAAGGATATGAGTTGTCTTATGACGAAGCTACAAACAAATCATACTTTTATATTTTCAATATCAATAAATGAGTATGATGCGTTGTGTAGATTAAACGTATGAAGGAGTTAACATTAGCACCACCATAAACATCTAGAAAGCAGTAATATTAATCCACAAACATCATGAATATTAGTAAAACACTGACAGGCTAAATACTAATACTGTGATACTTAAATACTTATTTTACTTGTAGTAGTGTTGTTTCAGGGCTGGGTAATAAATCAATATTGTGAGTGTTTTCTGTTTGATTTAATTATCACATTTGTATTTGTCTTTCTGAGTCCTTATCTCCAGATTATTTATCAAAATGACAGTATGTAAATATTTGATGGAAGCACCAATAGTGAACCCTACGATATCGTGGTAATATGGAGGTAATAATAATGTCAAAGACTTTGAAATATGATATCACAAGCTGACTATCAGTATTTATATTGTGACACTTTGAATGCGTCTTCTTCGTACCTGTTCAGACGCTTCCGCCCCGTTCAGAGACTTGTTCCTGTAACAAACAGATTTCATTAGAAGTCTTCAGGTAGACGCTGTGAGGAAGAGTGAGGAAGACCATGAGGAGTTTTTGGAGGACTCACGTGTAACCTTCAGCGTTTCGCCCGATGTCAAAACTCTCCTCGTCTGAATCCTGCTCGTGTTTCTGACTCCTCTTGAACCTGAGAGAGGAAACACGTCGTCATTTTAAAATCTGACGGACACTTCTACCT
The DNA here is from genome assembly GCA_031216635.1 of Dissostichus eleginoides. Taxonomy (NCBI): domain Eukaryota; kingdom Metazoa; phylum Chordata; class Actinopteri; order Perciformes; family Nototheniidae; genus Dissostichus; species Dissostichus eleginoides. Next base: position 32,698,099 of record CM062266.1, on the reverse strand, counting down.
TCATTCATCCAGAGTCCTGGGAGGATTCACGCATTGAGACGCTGATATTTAAACATTAAACATGCCTGAGTTATTATCAGGGTTCACACACTTTTTTTGTAATGACCGTACGAACCCTGTATATGTTAAGCTTTAGGAAAAGGGTTGATGACATAAAAATAAGAAGGATTTAGGATACAAGTGTTGATTTTAAATAAGCATCGTTAATCACTGAAAGGGGATCTCTTATTGTTTTTTAAGTCCTTTTTTTGCGAACAGTAAAACATGTGTTGAGTTGAAGTGGTTTTGATGAAGGGACAAACCCTGGGACATTAAAGTCAAACAGTGTGAACATAAAGAGCTCCCAGAGGAAGGCAGGAAGGGGTTTTTAATGCATGTATGAAAAATGCAGAACTTTGACATCATGCGATAAATAAAATAAATGTAATCTAATAATTTACCGCAGATAGAAAATCGTCAGAATTCTGAGATCAACCCCATCTAACGTAACAAAATGACTCATATTAAACCTGCATTGTGTCATTTCTCTCTCCACGGTGTACAGATGATACCGACATGCTTTAATGACGACCTCTCTTCTCTCACCTGATGATAAAGGCCACAGCAACGATCAATCCCAGCATGCTCAGCGCCAGCAGGACGCCCAGAGCGATGATTGCCGGCTGGCTGGAGGCGGGACCTTCAGGTTCTATCTCCACCTCGAAGAGCAGCCCGTCCCCGAACACTTTGACCAGCTCCGCCCTCACAGCCGCCGCCTGGCTCTGCAGCTTCCTGCAGGAGGGGGGGGGGGGGGTTAGAGGTATCACACATATCTTAAAAATACTTAAATAGCTTTTCTGTTTTTCAAAGGAGGAGCAGGGCTCATGTAATGATACTTTCAGATCCAGTGTGATCACCACTCTGCAGAAATCCCTTAAAGGCCTGCATTAAACACTAATCAAGTGAGAAAAATGTACTTAAGGTGTAAACATTATTTATGCTTTTTGTATTTTAATTAAAATGTTCTCCATGAATTGTTTGGTTTGTAAAAAATGCTAAAGAAACATCGAGAAATACCATCAGAGCCCAAAGTAACACCTTTACAATGTTTGTTTTACCAAAAAATCGTATGTACACTTAATGTGTTATATTTAGTTTACTGTAAATTGGTATTTCAACTTGTATATTTTCAATTTTTTTAATCCTGTTTTATTTCTATTTTTTCACATTTTAGAATTGTTTATTTCTACTCTTATAATTTCTACTTATGGGCAATGGCTTGTCTTTTATGCTGCTGCAACGCAAACATTGGCATCAATAAAGTACATCATCTTATAGACATTACAATTATTAACACAAAGGAGCAAATCTTCACATTTAAGAAGCTGGAAATATCTGATATGATCATCAAAATATAGCAGATACATTTTCTGTCAATGGATGAATTGAAGTTATCAGGAGAGCTGTACTTCTCTCAACTGTTGGATGGTTTAATTGTAACAACATCATATTCTATAACCTCATCATAACTGTTTGGAAAATCCATATATACAAGGTCATTAACTGTCATTAATAACATAATGAAGTCAAATATTTTCCTCTCGGATGAAGTTGATTAGATTTACACTGGAATCAATGGAAAGAAAAGTACCTTTAGTAAATGTTCTTGGTGACTTTCCACCTCTTTGAGCTAACATATATTCAGGCTGCTTTGTTATAACTTGTAAGTAAAACTCTGCATGTTAACGTTGATATCACACATTAAACAGCAGCTCTTACTGTGTGATGTCCTCCGAGGGAACCACCTTCCCTCCGTCCTCAGAGATGAAGCTGATCAGAGTCCTGACCGAGGCGCTCGCTCTGGACGATCCTCCGTTAGAGCTCCACACCTCCAGGATGTTCACGGTGAGGCCCAGAGCTGCACCCAGAGACCTGCAGGAGATGGATGTTAATAACGTGGAGAAAACTCTCACTGGTCCCCGGCTTGAGCTTCAATCTCAGGATCCATGTATTCATGATCCTCTCAAGAATGGAAGTAGTCATCACATACAGAGCATCAACTAGTTCCTGAACAGTGTCCTTCACATGCTGATATACGAGAGAGGGAGTTACACAGTCCCAAGATGGAGGAATAGAAAGCAGTATTCAATGTTTAGTTCAGATTAGCTCCACGTCAGAAATGATCATGCTTGTCATATGTCTCTCTCCATAGAGGCTGAATCATCATGTTAATCACATAGCTATCATATGCCTAAAACAGTCCTGATGCTCTTCTAGGTAATCATACATCCTGTCATGTACACAGCTACAGTTGGGATACCTTTGTTATCATGTTACTCTGATATTGGAAGAGTACATTCACTATTTTCCCAACACATCTCAACACGATCTCCACCCTGAGAGAAACTCCACTCACTTCTCCAGCTCTGGGACCTTCTTCTCCACGATGTTGGCCGGCTGGTTGATGGAGATCACGACGATGTCTCCGCTGCTCGCACCGCCCCGCACCTCCACCTGGGGGCAGTAGAGAGGGGTTTTAACTTGCATTACATCAATTAGATATGGATTAGTGCAGGAAGAAGGCCTACAACTCTGAAATTAGTTCACATTTTAGCTGTATCATTTAGTTTTGGTCACATGCCTGGAATAAGGTCTGAGGGTATCTTAAGCTACAGTATCATCTCAGGTGTTTCCGTACAGAAGAACATGCAGCATAAATCTATTTATTTATACACATGTATAATTATAAACTGTCTAACAGAACATATTTTGTCATCTTTCATTCATAAAGTTTTTCTGTACACTTTTGATTAAGATTATTTACATCCAGACTGTTTATCTTTTATTTTCGTCTTTTTATTGTTCAGATATACTTTTCACAACATTTACTCATATTCCTTTTGTAGTTACATATGTCTTTTGCACATTTTTATAAAACCTGTTTTAAAGTTATTATAGCTTTATAAAATGTCTTGCTTTCACTTTTAAAAGACATATTTTTAACGATGGTGTAAGTTTGTTTTACTTATTTTTATTTGATGTTTACAAACGTTTCTCTTTTTATATAATATGTACGTTTCTACTTTAACCTGCACTGTACCTCTCCTTCTGTAACGCACACATTTCCCCGCTGCGGGACGAATACATATTTCCTAATAAATAAATATCTACTTTTGCATTTGAATTCTTTAGGAATGCAACATTTTACACAACAGCAAATTCATTGTATCTGAAAATCCTAGAATAAACTACATTTGCATTTGAATCCCTTTCTAATGATGTTCGGGTTCAGGTGATTTCTTTGTACCTGTAGGTAGATTTGTTTTGCAGATCAAAGACAAGGGATCCATTATGACACGTTCTCAAACAACAGACACTTCTCTAATAAAAGTCCAACCTGCTCCGTCTAAAAACATGATCATTTTACAAAGTGAATAAATAAATAGGCCTTGTTTCCGTAGCATCTGTGAGACGCTGCTACAACTTGTTCGTTGTGTGCTGCGCTGAAGCGCGTTGAGCACATATACTGCTGAATATACGCCTCAGTGTATTTATTTGTATTTATACATTTTACATCTTTACTTTGTATAGTGCATTTATTTTGTACAGACTGCTGATAGATGTGTATATAACTGACTGTTTGCACTCTGGTTAGACCCTCTTAATTTCGTTACACTCACTGCTTGCATTATGTAATGACAATAAAGTAATCTAATCTAATCTAACGTGTGCGTTGGCTGCTGTAATAAAGCTGTATTCTGTTATATCCCATCACCTCCACCCTGGTTGTGGCGCTGAGCCCTCGGGGGTCGGAGGCCTTCAGCTCCAGGGTGTTCGGTCCGGAGAGACTCTGAGCTGAGACGACGAACAGCAGGCCGGAGGACGGGTCCACGGCGAAGAACTGAGAGTCTGCTGTCAGACTGTAGACCAGCTGAGCCCCCTCCCCAAAATCAGGGTCCGACGCCTGGGGAGACAGCACACACTTCATCAGAAGAGACTTCCCTGGGTCTGAATACCAATTCATTCTCTCTTCAATCCGCGGTGTTTCATTCCACTTTCAGCATCTCATTTATCATTCAGTTGTGAATGAACGTAAAACCTGTAGCGCCGTCTTTACATTCATTCAGAACTGAATGATAAATAAAATACTGAAAGTGGAATAAAAAGCGCGGATTGAAGAGAAAATGAATGAATATTTAGACATAATGTAAAAACTGTACCGCTCCTCACTACAGTTTCTACTTTCATAACCTGTCCATCTTTGTGTCTTTTGTTCTTTAATCTGCTCTCTTTACTGCACTGTTAGTGTAAGTTGTATTATTATTATTATTCCTTTTATTATGATGTTTATTGTATCTTATTTAACTCTGGCACAAGAATTTCTTTCGGGATAAATAAAGTCTTATCTTATTTGATATATGTGACATATTTCAACATTTTACTTGCAGTATTTGTAGTTATTTATCTATTTCTTCTTGAACTTGTTAAGGTATTTTGAAGTCTCAAGTACACTGAATAGTATGTAGCACTGTTGTGGGAGACAGACACTCTAGATTTAATTACTGTAGTTTTATATATGCTTATTCTGAGTAAAATGAAGAAGTGATGACACGTTGTGAAGGACGTGTTGAGAAGTGAACAGGACAGGAAATGCACGTGTGTATTGGCACAATAAAACATAATAATCAAAACATCGTCTCTGCTTATCAACCTCTCTGAGTTTACAGCCTGCCGTGTTTCGGTTCAAAGCTCATCACCGAGGAGAAACACGAAGCCTGCTATCTGACTCTCTGACGGTTTATTACAGCGAGAGCTTCCTCCTGTGAAGAACAGGACATGTTTTCCTAACAGCAGCTGGGTGTCTTTACCTTCACGTAGACGACGGGGGTTTTATACGGGGCGATGCTGAACACAGAGGCTTTATAAACCTCAGAGGAGAACTGTGGAGCCTCGTTCACATCCTCCACCTCCACTCTGACCTGGAAGAGAGCACAGCTTGTCAAAATACCTGAAGACACTGACAAGAAATTAAAAAGGTTCTAAGATTTCTTGTTCTTTTTAGAAGCCGTTGACAAACACCCAAGATCTTCACAGATATTTCTTTATACAGTTATCACTTTAAGTACATTTTCCTGGTTTTTCCTACATACTTTTATTAAAGGTAGGGTAGGTAAGAATGGAGAAACCAGCTCGAGTGCGCTAGAATTTGAAAGTACGCAGCCGAAAAGAATCTGCCCCTTCCTTCAGACTTCCTCACAGAGCCCCTCCTCCAACACACACGAACGCGCACATGACCAATGAGGGCACGAGATCAGTTTGTGCACAGATGGAAGGCTGACAGGCAGGTAGGCCATCCAGTTATTTTAGCCGGGCCGGCTCAGATGATTGGTCGTGCTTTTTACAGCGCCACGGCTTCCACAGATGATATTTTTTAATGTATTTATTGTCAAAGCATTTAATGTATTCATTGCTATCGGGATGTTAAGAGCATTCCATGGAATATAACAAAAAGTGTTTCTGAAGTGAATTCACTTCAGAAACACTTTACCTGAAGTACACCTACCCTACCCTACCTTTAAGTAGGACTTTTACTGACAACAGAGTATTTCACTTTTTCTTAAGTAAATTAGTACTTTTACCACTTGGATACTCGTTAGAATAGGTTAGTCAACTTTGAGGGTTATATCCAACTTTATAAAAATATAATTCTGAATATAAAATAAATATTTGTATGACTTTTCATCGCATTTTGAGATCACAACTCACTTTTGATGACATGCAATTAAAAGTAGTACATGCGTGGGTAGAGTAAGCAATCACAAGAAGGGATAATCTTTTCCATTAATCGGTTGATTGTTTACTTTGTGTCAGTGATTAAGAAAGTGACATTTCCTTCAGAATTACCCAGAGCCCAAAGTGAGACCTTCAGCTGTTTGTTTCGTCCAACCAACACTCCAGAACTCAACATTAACACTCAATTATTACAATTGAAAAGCCCCATGTCTTCATATTTGTGAAGCTGGAATCAGGTTTTTACAAATACAATTCATTTCCCATCGATTCCCCGTTTGCTTGATGGACCAACTGTTACTGCTGTACTCTGATAAACTGTTGGATGATTTCATTTATAACAAAATCATGTTTTATAAGCTCATCAAATGCAAAAACTAATGTCAGATAGTTAGAATAAAAAGTTAAAATAATGTCATTTGAGAATTAGTGTAGTACAGTGGTGGCATGGCATGAAATAGTACAAGTACCAACAATGTGAAAAGAAAGCACTTAAGAGTTTCACTTATGCACCAACACTTAGCAATGGTCTGGCTTGTTTGAAGTAAATATGTCAGCGCTGATTAGTTTGAATCCTCATGGTTTATTGCACTTATTGTAAGTCGCTTCAGATAAAAGCGCCAGCTAAATGTAATTTAATGTAATGTGTACTTTAACACTGTACTCGAGTAAATGTACTTGGTTACATTTCAGAACTGCAAAGGAGTATAGCGTATAAGAGTTAATATGAACTGTATATATAAAATGTACTGCAGGTTATGGTTTCCTGAGTAAACCTGAATATTCAGCACAGGTCTATGTGATGAATATGAGGGACAAAACGGACCGTACCATTGCAATGGCAGACGTAGGGGGGGAGCGTGTGTCCACTGCCTCCACATCCAGGATGTACCAGTCCTGCTCCTCTCGGTCCAGCTGTGTTCGGCTCCGGATGGCTCCGCTAGCGTTGATGGAGAACAGGTCTGAGTGTGTCTTCAGTGAGTAAATCACGTCGTAAATGGGACTTCCTGAGGCGGCGGAGACCCTCCCCACCTCCCCCCCCGCCGGCTGGTTCTCACGGAGGCTGAAGTTGTAGGAGGACCTGAGGAAGGCCACGCCCTCCGACAGGCTGGCGACCCTCAGGTTCACCACCACATCGGCTGCAAGACAACACAAATACAGAAGTTAGTTAGCGTAACAATCCACGATCGGACAACAAGCTGCTAGCTTCTCATGCAAGAAAATACGACAAAAATATTCGTTCAAATCCCAAAGCAAAACACGAGCGCCTTGATTAGAATTAAACTGATTTTAGGCGAATCAATACATCATTTTTAATTCAAATGTATGACTGTCATTGCTTTATTGGAACTAAAAAACAATTCTAAATAAAGTATTAAAAAAAGTATGACTTCTTTAGTAGCTGCATACAGTCATTCCTGTTAAATGAAACCTTTGTCTGCTTATCATGTTTGTGTTAGTTACTAAAAACCTGACAGCTGTACATTGTTCATTACAGTCTAATACAGGGGGGTCAAACTCAATTTCATCGCGGGCCACATTCGCATTATGGTTGCATTCAAAGGGCCGGTTGTAACTTTAAGACTATATAATTATACATATATGAATATTTAATATATATAAAATAATGTATTATATTACATGATTGCCTCTGCATTGGATTATTATCGGATAGGGTAATAACTTCATAATTAACTCCGTCTGAAAGCAGAAGTCTAGGGCAAATAATTGCAATTCTCTTCAGTGAGAAAGTCACAAAATGATTTAAAAAGAAAAGCCAAATTCTCAAGAAAAAGAAGTGACATTTTGAAAAAAAAGTCAAATTCTAAGAAAAAAGTCAAATTTGAGATGCATTGTGGGACATGTAGTCTATGGGCAACGTGCTTCTGTAAAGCGACATGTAACCATTTAATAAACATATTATATTAGGCCTTGAGTTTGACACCCCTGAACTATTGTAAAAAATATAATACATTCATATTTTATATATTTAAATATATATCAATATTATTGCGACTTCTTAACACTTCCGCCCCCATTTTAAACTTATATTATATATGAAATAATAAAAAAACGCCTGACGTTGAAGCTCAAACCAGAACTTAAAAGTGAGTCGACTTGAAATAAAAATAAAAGCTACTTCAGTTCTGTAGAGTTGTGGATAGTGGAGATTGAGTCACATGATGACATCACACTGACCGGTGGAGTTCAGCGGGGGTCGGCCCTGGTCTGTCGCCATGGCCTTCAGCACCAGCATGGTGTCCTCCTTCACAGCAGCAAGGTTAGAGGTCAAGGTCACGGCCCCGGTCTCACTGTTCAGCGCCAGATATGGAGAACTTCCCTCTGAGAAACTACAACAGAGAACCATAGAAAAAGCTAGGAGATTATACAGACACACTGGTCCTTTCAAGAGCTTCAGAACAGCTTTATAAAAGAGTCAGTTTGTGGCAATTAACTCATAGATGATCAGTTCTTAGAAACAGGAACATTTTCAGGTCATCTGGGACCCAAAGCATGCTCTGAACAGAGAATATGAACTGCTACCCTCTAATGGAGATCACTAAAGTCAGACTGCAGCATCCTTTGTGCTCCAGTCAATCCTCTCAGTAAACACAGAGCTACAGATCAAATGCACGCTGAAGGCTCTTTGACCATGGTTTCTCTGATGTCATGTTAAATGTGTGTTGTCTGTTTTTCATGTCTTGTGTCTTGATATGTGTCTACGTTGATGTTACACATGGAGCTGCTGTGATGCAGGTCACATTTCAGACTCGATATGACCATTAAAGTGTTATCGTATCGTATTTTCTAGACGTGAATTGCACCAAGATGAAAACACTCCATGTTCCACCATCATGAGTTCTTGACATATTAAAGCAGACGTTGTATTGAAAGCAGAGTGAGTCAGCTGATCTGACCTGTATCTGATGAGCGAGTTGTTCCCTTGGTCTCTGTCGGAGGCGGACAGCGTCAGCAGCAGCTTCCCCTCCTCGGCGTCTTTGAGCAGGACGCTGCTGGTGAAGCTGCTGGAGCTGAACTCAGGTCTGTTGTCGTTGACGTCCAGGAGACTCACTCTGATGGTGGTGATGTTCTGGTGCACAGAAGTCAGTAAAGGAGGTTAGGATTGTTATATCTCAATCTTTAAATAGTCTTTGTGTTTGGTATAATCCATTACAATTTAGATGATATCGATATATGTAGTTATAGTTCCTCTTCTTTGCCAGGTATCATACTAGACCTGATTAAAACGACAGTTAGCAACTCTGTACAAAATACATTATATCATATTTGATTTCTAAGCTGTCACTATATCTGCATGAGACTGATAGAAGAAATAAATAAAAGTGCTGAATTTATGAGATAGTCCTAATGCTCAAATGAAAACAACCAATCAGAACTTGTCCCTTATTGGTTGTTTTCATCCGGGTGCAAGAGTTTTGCAAATGCCAGGAGAAGTACAGGAGGAGGCAGAGAACAATCATTTCTTCAAAGAATCTTTTTTCCTTTTGCAGTGCTGTCAGAAAACAAATGTGAAATGTTCTCTCTCCTTCGTGTCCTACCTCTCTCTGAGGGCTGCCGTTATCTGAGGCCTTCACCACCAGCTCATATGTTTCCTTGCTCTCCCGATCCAGAGGTCCGACAGCCAGCAGCATCCCGTCCTGAAACAACACCAGAGGAGGGAAGTAACTAAGTACATTTACTCAAGTACTGTACTTCAGTAAAATGTTATGCTACTGTGTACTTCTACTCCACTACAACTCAGAGGTAATGGTGTATTTCTACTCCACTACATGTATTTAATACCTTTAGTTACTTCACAGATGTGGATGAATGATGTGAAATATAATCAAGTGTTAAATCAGACTTTAGTTCCACCTGGAGTAAATTCACCAGCTACCCTGCAGTATACAAAGTCATTCAAACTAGCTGCACCTTTACCAGCTTTGAGAACACTTTAATGATCAATCATTATAAAACATATCATATATATTATTCTGAAATGGACCAATCTGCACAATGACTACTTTTACTGTCGCTACTTTAACTAGATTTTGATGAGAATACCTTTCTACTTTTACTTGAGTAACATTTTGAATCCAGGACTTTTACTGTAACAGAGTATTCCTACACTCTGGTACTTCTACTTTTACTCAAGTACAAGTTCCGAGTACTTCTCCCACCTCTGTGCAACACCACAGATGATGTTAGAACCTGAGCGCTGACACAACAATATTTCCCCAATCCTCTCTCTCATGGCCTCACCTCTCTGAATCTGAAGAGTGGGTGAGGGGAGGTGAGGGAGAGGGTGACTTCTCCGTTGGGGCCGAGGTCGGCGTCTGTGGGCACGATCATGAGAATTTCTCCAGGGTTTTTCTCGGAGTAGTCGCCCTCCAGGACCTGCAGGGGGTCGGGGATGATCGGGAACTGTGGGGCGTTGTCGTTGTAGTCGAGGACAGAGATGTTGAGCTGAGTCGTGGCTCTGAGCCCGTCAACCACCTGATCCACTGCCACCACCTGGAAAACACACAGAGATGTAAATGGTAAATCAAATCAAATCAAAATGTATTATAGCCCCAAATAACAAGAAATGCCTCAATGGGCTGAGACAAAAAACTAAATACAAACGTCATAGCATAAAAATGTAAACATAATACACCATTATACATCAAAATAAGTATTGCCATGTGATAAAAGCATGTGACTGAAGTGATGGTAATGTTGAACGGAAACTAGGTGGTGGTATCCATATAGCGCTTTTACGCTCTCTGCGACCCTCAAGTCAGCATTCACATTCACACAGAGGCAAGGGCTGTCATACAAGGTGTCACCTGCTCGGGGAAACCCAAATTCATACACACTCACACACTGTTCTGTATTTGTTTTAATTGTTCTATGTCTATATATATGTTGCACTGTTGGAGGAGCCTGTGACCTACGTTTTCTTTGCCATATCTACACTGTACCTAATGTGCACATGACGCCTTGAACAATAAAGCCTTGAATCTGTTGGCCAATTTGGGGTTAAGTTTTGCCCATGGACACATTGACAGAAGGGGCTGGGAATTAAACCAGTATATTTTGATGGTATAGGATCATCTTTCTCCTGAGCCACAGCCCACCTGAGGTCAGCTGAGGAAAAACTCTCTTCCCTGATCTTTTTTATCCATTAAAAATAAAATAAAAACTATAACACAATGTTATCAGATGGTACAGAAATACTATATTTACTATGTATACTATATTTATTTTAAATGTATTTATTGTGGTTATTTTGTTCTTATTGTGCAGGGCTGTGAATACACTGGAAACATATTGTGTGCATTTTTAAGATATTATTAGGAGAAACCAAATAGGTTAAAGTTACATTCACAAATATTTTCCAAATCTTAATGAAAGTAATTGTGAAGAAAGGGAGCAAACAGTTAGGATACAATGAGACTGAAAGCCACAACATGTTATTCCCTTGTGAAATGATTTGCTATACGTTCTACTTCTTATACTGTCTAATGTAGATATTTATTTTGGGGGACTTTCTTTCCATTATTAATGAAATGTTCGTCTTCGTTGAAGTTTAGCAAATCAAAATAGCTCCATCGTGTTGTAAACTATTTTTGTTAACGCAATCAATACCAAGATATGCAACAAATAAATGTATATGTATCAGACAATGCTTTATTGTTGTGGTACCATTGAAGATGTTTTGGAGAACTGGACATACTGTATTTGTTAGGGAATCATTTTGCCCTAGTGTCCTCTTTCGCCCTCTGACAGATGCCCTACCTTGAGCAGCCGCTTCTCCCTTAAGGAGGGGCTGCCCTAGCAAGTTGTTGTTGTTACCAGTTTGTGACCGGGCAACTCTCGTCAGAGATAGTTATTGTTGTGGGACACCTGGAACACATCCTTCTCGGGGTGTAGATGACCCCGAGCCATAAGCGACAACAAATGTGATTCAGTGTCCTCAGCTGTTTAGTCTATCTATTGAAGAATGTTGATTATTACACTCTGAACTAGTTAAACCTGGAGCTACAGGAGGGGTCTTCAGAATTGATTGTGGCATCTCTACCGTGTGGTCAACTCGTGGCCCGTGACATGTCGTGTGAATTCTCCGGCCGAAGCTCCAAATAAACCGTCAGTGTTTGCCATCAAAGCTCCAGCTCTCCATCGTGTCTCTCTTTGAGTCCTGACTCCAATTGCTTCAGAAGTTTCCCCCACAGTATTTATATTTGTTTTGTTTTTGTACCTGTAAAATGTAGCTGTCCTTTGTCTCTCTGTCCAAAGTGACGTCCTTCCTCAGGGAGACCACACCTTGATTGTTGATGTCGAAGGTATCGTTGTTATAGATGAAGTAACCGTCAGAGAATCCGCCCTGAAGAAGAAGATACGTGTGTGAATAACTACGCTGACTTCATAGACAAAGGTAATCGCAAGCACTGAAATAGCAGCAGGTTCTTATCTGAAGTAACACTCAGAATAATCTAAAAAAAGACAGGGATAGTCTTTATAAATGACGTCAGAGTAAAGCAGAAGTGCTGAGGTACAAACTGTTAAGTGGTTAAAGCTTTAAGATAAAGAAACTGTGACTGAAAATACAAATATAACTGGATCTCTTTCACCAAGCAGATCAGACAAACTACAAATCCATTATTTGGAATTGTGTATTTAATTTGATTATTTCCACGCTCCCAGATCGAGGAAGCTGAAAAGAATTGAGACGAATGCTTTGGAAACAAATTTGAAAATTAACAAAGAGAGACATTATTTTTCAGATATATTTGAACAATAATTGGATTCCGAGGAGAGGTTAATTCTTCATATTTAAGGCGAGCATTATAGAGTGCCACAGTGACGCGTCCTAAAACCAGGAAGTAAACTCCTTCCGGTTCCTCGACAAAAAAGCAATGCAATTTCTCCATAGGATTTAGGAAAATAGCTGGAAATAAGGTCTGTGGTTGACACACATTTAAGAGACGGATCACGTTTTGTTCAGTCGGATAATCTCCACATGTCTACCCTACTTTTATAATTTTCGAATCATAAATCTAATCGATAGATTTATGATCGATAGATTTATAAATCTATCGAAGGAACCCAAAGGCAGCTTACTTCCGGGGTTTAGGACGCGTCACTGTGGCACTCTATTGTGCAATAGGAGACAAGACAAGGGCTAAGATTGAAGGCACCTTGTGAAGTATTGTATTATAGTGCTGTGGATTATTGTTTTTATCAGACTCACAAGGCATACAAAAAAGGGCCTTGGAATATACAAAACTAAATAATTGTATTGTTTTCCCAAGATCACCTCAAACAAAACCTGTTTGCAGTGCAGGTAGCGCTCTGACGTTAGCATTTTCTCCAATCTTTCCCAAAGTAGCATACATTTAAAGTTATTTCTTTATTTTTTACATTACATACTGTGTTTCATTATTATTGCCAAATTCCCTTTAAGAAAAAATGGTAATACAATATCATTATTAGCAGAGGCTTCAGCTTTTTATTTTGTATTTAATAAATTCAAGTGTTGAAGTCAGAAGCTAAGGTAAAAAATAAAGCAAAAATGACCTGCAACAGTACTCATTGTTAAGAGGTACAGTCTGTCTTTTTCAGTCAGAACACAACTAAACACAAGGAGTATGATCTTATAGCGTGCAATATACCAAATAATAGTTTTGTTATTTGACTCACTTCATCTCTGTCAGTGACCTCCAGGCTCAGGATGGACGAACCCCCAGCCAGGTTCTCAGAGACGGTCACATCGTATCTTTCCTTACTGAACTGAGGAGGGTTGTTGTTCACGTCCTTCACCTTCAGCACCACAGAGCCGTTCCCTACCAGAGAGGGAGTCCCGCCATCAGAGGCCTGAACCACCAGCCTGTACTCCTTCACCCGGCTGTAGTCCAGAGGTTGGAGCAGCCGCAGAGTCCCAGAGGAAGAGTTCAACGCAAACACAGGAGTATCTGACGAAGGACTCTGCTGGAAAACACTGTAAGTAACTCTCCCATTTGCTCCTTCATCAGGGTCTGAAGCTGATAAGCTTAGCAGGATTGAACCCGCTGACTCTGTCTCCAGGATTCAGCTTGATACTCAGACTCTGAGAACTTTGGGATGTGATCGTTGATGTCGGTGACTTGAATCAGCAAGGGAAGCTGAGGCGGAGCGGACTGGACGACCCTGATCTTCAGCCACCACCAGCAGCTCGTAATCAGCCTTACTCTCCCTGTCAAGTGAAGCAGCAACACTCACCATGCCAGAAACAGCGTCCACAGAGAACCGACCCTCTCCTCCTCTCAGGGAGTATCTGATCTCCTTGTTGAAGCTGCTGTCTTTGTCTGTAGCCGGAACAACAGTAACGTTGGATCCTAGCTCGGCGTCCTCTGGGACTGATTTTGTGAAAGAACTCGAGGTGAAAACAGGTCCGTTATCATTGACGTCTGTGACTTGAACTACCACCACGCCACTGTCGCTGTGGGATCCGTCAGAGATGGAGATCGTCACAGTGTAGTTGTGTGGAGCCTCGTCGTAGTCTAGCTTCACTTTAGTGGAGAATTCACCACTGTTGGAGATGGTGAACTTGTCGGGTTCTGTGACAACCGTGAGAGTCGGAGGATGCTCAGCAGATAGTGCGAGGAAGTTAACCTGAGCACACAAACAGGAAGAACAGGAAAAATGATTTGTCACTAACTTCTTTAAAGAGGCACTATTATACCTTTGGGGGTTTTCCCTTTCCTGTAGTTTGTTATATAGGTTTTTGTGAATGCAAATGGACTGCAAAGGCTAAAATCCCTGTGTTCCCCCAGAGGAATTTCTCGATATACATTAACAACTTACCGTAAGAATAACAACTCCTGGCTCCTGCTCTTCTTCTACGGTGCCACGGTACAGTTTTTGTAAAAACTGAGGTTTCGAGTCACCAGGAGCACGAATGTTCACCTGAGCTGAGGAGGAGCGGGATATCGTGCCGCCTATAAGAGAAGTGGGGAAGATTATCAGACTCATAATATTGAGTGTGGCTTAAAAAAAAGAAGTTGGACGTAGTTCCCTCTGATTCAACCACAGGATAAAAGCTTTCCAGGTGGTGCTCGCTATACAGCAACCATACTGCCTTCAGAATTGATTTTATTATATTTTATTTGAGGATTGTTATGTCTATGTGCTTAATATTACATTACATTACATTACATGTTACTTGTTAGACGCTTTTATCCAAAGCGACTTACATACTCAATACTGTGGGCAATCCCCACAGGAGCAATTTGGGGTGAAGTGTCTTGCGCAGGGACACAACAACATGCTGACTGCAGTGGGGTTTGAACCTGTGCTCCCCTGATCCCAACACCAACGCATGTGTCTTGTGATAGATATATTTTATAATCACCAGGACTTTTATACAGCCAAAGTCCAAGAAGATAGAGTAATTAAAATGAGTCATTGAAAGATTCAGACCACAGGGATCACTTAGGAAAACAACAGAAACTTAATTTGAAGGACATTGATGTTCACAGTAGGATTAATTATTTGAGCCACACAAATACTGAACAATCGTACTTGTAGCTTCAAAAGTTGTGGTTTTGGTCTTATTATCTCTTTAACCCTAACAGGCTAAATCATCACAATCGGAAAGCGTGAAAGTGCTGGATATTCAGAGAGATATTGCTCAGATGTACCATCTCTGGCTGTTATGAAGAGAGGGAACTCCAATAGCACGTTTTCCTCCAGGGGAATGGTTTTAGCCAACGCGATGTTTCCACTGTTTTCATCGATTGAGAAGTAGCCGTCGTCGTTCCCAAATTCAATCGAGTATTTGATCTGCCCGTTCTTGTCGGCATCTAGATCTTCTGCCTTAACCTTTGAGATAAATAATACCAATTAGCCTCTGAAAGTCAACTGGGAATGACAGAGCAACAAATATCAACAGAAATAAATGATAACAGAAAAAAGCTACAATCTTAAAACTATAACAATTTCATAGTTAACAATAATGCGATAACTAACCTAAAAGAAGACTATTAGACTAATCAATTAACTTTGTGGAACATTTGGTAATGACATGACTTAATAAAGGGTTACATTGGTGTTTTATACTCTAAATTATAACATTGCAGTCCAATTTTCAGCTGCTGGTTCTTCGCTTAATTAAAAAAACATGGAAATTCGGGGCCAGGTAGGTTAAAAACTACCGATGTTACACTTTATGACATTAAGTTGTAAAAAGTCAGGGTTAGTTATAGAAGATTTTGCCGTGAATGGCAGATATAACCATCAAATGTATGGCAAATGGAAAAAGAAAGGGGCCTCAAATTGAACCTTGAGGAACTCCATATTGTTTTCTGGTGAACAACCTTCAAATATGATTTTCAATTTGTAATTTTATGTATTTCTTAATTGAAATGTAACTCTCTTTTTTATGTTATTTTACAAAACTTCAATCAGAGTATCATATAACCCTTAAAGCTTGCCATTTAACAAACGTGAGATTGATATTTGTCAATTATGTCAAAATGAGAACTATCTTTAAATGCATAAAAACAAGACTGTTGCTGTTATAAGTTAAGGGGATGGACATGGTAGCTCGTCAAATGCTTAAAACTGGAAACAAATATCTGAATGGAAGATGAAAAATGACCTAAAATGTTAACCAGATTCATAACTGTGTAATCACTCACCTGGACCAGCGACATTCCCTCTGTTTGATTTGCATACACCTTTCCCTCGTAAGTGTTACTGGTGAACACAGGACTGTTGTCGTTTTCGTCCAGAAGAGTCACACTGACTTGCACCGTTACATTATTGTGGGGGGGATTCGCCTCCCTTGCTTCAATCTGTAAATAACAAAAGTCTGTTTTCCATACTGTACTGTAGCTAGTGGGATTTTGGGGCTGCCAATCACAAAGCAACACTGTATGTTTCCAACAATTTTTAAATAGTTATAGCACGGTAAGTTTAGTGAGACTAAGTTTCAGACTAAGAAAACAATAATTGTCAAACTGCTATTAGAAGGACATCAATGAGCCTCCCTGTCTTTTTTATTTAATATACCTTCACATTATCTTTTTTGGCATTTAGTCTATGTCGTACTAGATTATCTTTTTTTTTTTTTTATGTATACACACAACATATATTACGTCCTGGCAGAGCGATCCCTCCTCTGTGAACTTGAACCATGGACAAGCGCACACAATTGTTTATTTTGA
This sequence comes from Dissostichus eleginoides, assembly GCA_031216635.1. Taxonomy (NCBI): domain Eukaryota; kingdom Metazoa; phylum Chordata; class Actinopteri; order Perciformes; family Nototheniidae; genus Dissostichus; species Dissostichus eleginoides. The sequence continues at coordinate 32,681,141 of CM062266.1, read as the reverse complement.
CTCAATCCCACATACGCTGTCCTGCTGGCCCAAATACTCACTAGAGCACAAATTGAATATTATTCTGGCAGTCATTTACTTTTTTACAAACATATTTTGTTTAAAAAAAAGACACAACAGTAGTATTTTGCATCAAAACTGGTATGTCAATGGTTAAAAGTAAAATAATCCATAATATTTATGAACTTAAAAAAATATTAAGTATGTCTTTGGTAGGAACCTGATAGTTTGGAGCTAATGGTAGATACCTCCAAAAATTGATTACCTGAAATGTGAATCTTTCAGTGGTCTCTCGGTCCAGAACTGTTGAGTTCTTCACTCTGACCGTCCCATCAGCACCGACAGAGAAAGGAGCAGAATCTGGAACGATCCGCAAAGTTCCCACAAATCCTCCCTGTGGAAAGAGCATCATGGAATACATTACTTAATGAGGAATTATTGAGAATTTCACAAAGATATACAGTATTTAAAAAAATCCACCTGGTCCAGGTCGGTGACGACGGGTTTGAACAGAACCGCATCCACAGGAGAGTTTTCCAGAAGAGTTACAGAGTAGTTGGGCTTGTCAAACTCTGGAAGATTATCATTCACATCCTCGACACTGACGGTCACCAAAGCGTCAGCCGTCTTCAAAATGTCGTCTGTCTGAGCCGCCTGCAGAGAGACAATATTACAGATAAACATTAATGAGGAGGTTTTGTATTCTGTATTCTGTACATGAACTCTGATCCGTTGAAATCCAGATGAAAGCCATGTGTTTAATTGCTGTGACTGCATTCTTTTACACGTGTGTCTGATTTGACATAATCTTTTAAAGGCACCTATCATGCTATTTCTAGGCAATAGCATAGGTCTGATATATAAAAAAATATAAAAAACATGTCTATGAAGTGTTTTGCCTAAAATACCAAACAGATCACCCATTCTAGCCATGCCTCATATCCCTCTATTTCACTTCCTGTTTCAAAAGTGCTGATTTAGGGTATAAACAGGTCTCTCTTGAGAATGAGGCCCTGTGTCTCAATGAGATTTTCACCTGTATAAATAAAGGCTAACAATAAATAAATAAATAAATAAAGCTTTTTTTTTTTTAAACTGAAAAAAATAAAAATAAGAGGGGGCGGAGCTTATGCCGGCTCATGCGGGACCTGGCAGATACTGTCTAAAATGCTGCGGTGATGAAACGCAAGGATTATTAGATCAAGGATTATTTCTGAAACAGTATGGAGCTCAAAGGCTTTCTCTCTTGCCGGTTATACCACAAGGTGAGTTCCTTTTTATTTCCTGCTTCTTCACACACATGCTCTCCAGTACAGGTTAGCTCTGAGTGTTAGCGATGCTAATGTCAACACCGACCATATTACGTCCAAAACAGTCGGGCATTGTTTCTGATAGCAACTTTCTGATAGGGCCGTGGGTCCACATTTCCGATATTACATCATATCGGCCGCAAATCTGGATCAGCTCCGTTGTAGCCCCGTTTTTAGAGATTTGGGTACGGAGGAAAAGAGAGGGTTTTATTTTCTGATGCTGCGTGAGTTCCCTGAAACACCGGGGACAAATATTTATGTATAAAAGACATCAAAAAGTGCATTTTGCATGATAGGTCCCCTTTAAGATTTAAGGATGGGTAAGCATAAAGGGGCAGAGTCATTAGCATTCATCAAAATTGTCTTCATTTTAAAGATGTTCTTTGCAAGCATGTACATTAAAATAGAAAATTGGATATGTAACATTTTTGTTTAGCTTACAAAAGTTCACTGAAGCAGAGTGTTATTCTCGTAGCTCATTATGTGTAACACAGTTCTCTACTTGCTAACTAAACATTGCAATGCAGGGAATGCTAGTGTAGCCCTGTCCTCAGCATTTAAAATACAGCTATATTACAATGAAGTAATAAGAAAAAGGGAATACAACTCTGGCTTTCAGTTTCGCTTCCTGTTATTTCAGCAACAAAACTAACAACACAAGTACATTCAAATGATACAATGACACAAAATACATAATATTATTAACAGTGTGCAGATACAGTAGAACATGTAAACGTGTAGATTTGCAAATGTTCATATGTGTATAATGTTGCATGTTTGTGTGTGTTTCAGTTTGCTGTAATATTGTCTCTAAGCCAATTAGCTAGCTGCTTGTTTTAGCTATTTATTTATGTTGCTACCGAGCTCTTGGTGCTGCAAATCACAAAGAAACAAGAACACATTTTAATTTGAATTTCATTTAAAAGTGCTACATGACTAGATTAGATTTTCTTGTTACAGTATCCTCCATGAAGGAACAAAGATAGGTTTCAGTACCTTGATGCTGACGTCGATCATCCTGACGTCCATTTCCTCTCTGTCTAAAGCAGTCCTCACAGACACAACCCCACTGCTGGAGTCGATGTTGAAGTTACTCCGATACTTGTCTGGAGACACTAAACAAACAAACACAATGTTAAATATTTGGTGCTTCAGTCTCAAAAAAGTCTGAGCAGTTGTTTTTTCTTGTCGTTTACCTGCACTGATGCTGTAAGTTAAAGGAATCATTATCCCTTTGTCTCCGTCCTCAGCTTTTATCGCCGCCGGCTCAATGGTCCGGAAATGCCCAATCTGAAATATGTAATATGAAAGGGGTTTTAATAAAATATATAATGCAAATCAAATTCAAATGCAACATTCAGCAGACAATGAAAGAAATCACTACAAATATAACTATTTAATGAGCAGAGATGTTAAATGTACACATTAATCTACCAACATTATCTTAGAAATACAGCAACAACCTCATCACTATTGACTGTATATTATTTTTAGCATTTATTGTTGGCTGGCATTGCAAAGAGAGAAATGTTTTGGGTTCAACCCATATGCATCAATGGGGACATTACTTGCTTTTGAATTTTCAAATCATTTGGCTGTGATCTACATTGTGGTTAGGATGTGTTTAAATTATATTATACTATATATTTTATATTCATTTCTTTTAATTACTTTTCAATGTTCAGTTCTAAAAGGTTAAACTTCAGCTCCAATAACAAGTCAATAATCAAGTGCATAAGATATGTTGTTTTGCATTATATTTTGTAGGTTAAAGGGGACACATTATGCTCATTTTTAAGTCCATATTGGTATTTTGTGCCAGGGGTGTCAAACTCAAGGCCCGGGGGCCAAATCCGGCCCACGACTTCATTTTCTGTGGCCCAACAAGAGCTTGCAAAGAATACAATACGTTTATTATACGGTTACGTGCCGCTTTACAGAAGCACGTTGCCCATAAACTACATTTCCCACAATGCATCTCACATTTTGTGACATTCTCACTGAAGAGATTTTACTTGGGCGGCCCACCCAAGTAAAGTCTATGTGTGGGAAACCCTGCTATCTTACCAGTTCTTATGCAACTCGCAAATGTGTGTCTGTGTCTGTGTCTGTGTCTGTGTCTGTGTCTGTGTCTGTGTCTGTGTCTGTGTCTGTGTCTGTGTCTCTCTCTCTCTCTCTCTCTCTCTCTCTCTCTCTCTCTCTCTCTCTCTCTCCTCCTCTCTCTTCTCTCTCTCTCTCTCTCTCTCTCTCTCTTCTCTCTCTCTCTCTCTCTCTCTCTCTCTCTCTCTCTCTCTCTTCTCTCTCTCTCTCTCTCTCTCCTCTTCCTCTCTCTCTCTCTCTCTCTCTCTCTCTCTCTCTCTCTCTTCTCTTCTCTCTCTCTCTCTCTCTCTCTCTCTCTCTCTCTCTCTCTCTCTCTCTCTCTCTCTCTGCGCAAATGCGCCTTTTTTCAAATGACCCGGTGCTCTTTTTTGGTGGGGGGTGCGCATGCGCACCAGTTATGTGCAGCTCTGAATATAATACATTATTTTATATACATTACATTACATTACATTACATTTAGCTGACGCTTCTATCCAAAGCAACTGACAATAAGTGCATTCGACCAAGAAGATACAAACTTGAAGAAAACAGAATCATATAAGTACATCAGGTACTATATATATTAAATATGTATATATGTATTCTTATATTATCTTAAAGTTACAACCGGCCCTTTGAGTGCAACCATAATGCTGATGTGGCCCATGATGAAATTGAGTTTGACACCCCTGCTCTACTGTGACAGAGAAACTGCCTCTGGAGGGAACTCTTGGATTTGAACCTTTGCAGGCAATTTACATGCAACAAAAACCTATACACACAACAACAGGCTACAGGAAAGGGGAAACCCCAAAAGCACAAAAGGGCCACTTTAACAGACTCACCTGATTCTCTTGAATGAAGGCCTGGTATATGTTGTAGCTGAAGAAGGGATTCAAGTTATCAAAGTCCACTACGTTAATCGTCACAGTGGCCGTGTCGTTTAGACCCCAGTTATCCTGCAGAGAACACAGATCAGTCAGGTACTCATGTCCCCTTGGCTGTTTAAGTTGCAAATATGTTCACTTACCCGGGCCGTCACAAGGAAGTTGTATTTCTGGACTAAATTGTAGTTTAAACGTCTCTTCAAAATAAAAGCTCCTGAGTTTAACAAACTAAAGTCTTCTGAGGTTGGTGCCTTATAAAAAGAAAACAACATTCACATACTTTTGTTACACATCATGACACGTGATGAGAGACTTAAACATTCAAGACAATAAAATAAGCATCATAATGTTGGCAGTCTGGTCACTTTTTGTCGTAAGAATCAATCACTGTTTGTGAGTTAAATGAAAGTCACACTTTGACAAAATGACCAAATACATGTTTTTAACCATTAGGATTCATGTTAGAAATATACTATTTTTCAATCAGAGTCATATAATCCAAATAGCTAAAAAAACATCTTCATACAGTACATCTGCTCTCAGCCACAGTGCATCTAAAGGTTGTGTCTTGTACTACGAATATCTGATTGTGATTAAAACAATTCTTAAGCTACTTTACTCTTATTATAGGTGTAAATAATAATAATAAGAGTTTATCATTATAATGATTATATTATTATTACATAGGAGTATGTCACTAAGTTGTTTGCTGTAGTGCTGTCTCCATCTTTAGCCGTAACTTGGACAACCACGCTGTCCACGTCTTTAATCTAAAAAAGAGAAAAGACTGAAATGACGCACAGATAAAAGAAACAAACATCATCATCAAACATCAGAATCAGAATCAGATATTTCTCCCGCAACGGGGAAATGTACGACATTATAACAGCAAAGGTACAATGCAGATTAAAGTAAAAAAGAATACACTTACATATTATATAAAAAAAACTAGGCACACATTAATAAGAAGAACACAAGTAATAACAAATAACAGATAAGAACAGCATGGTAAAAAATAAGTAGCAGTATTTCTTTCTAAAAAAAGTGACCATATAAAAATATTGAAGTAGCTGGTAATGTTTAAAATTGTAAATAAATTCAAAGCAAGAAATATGAAAGGTAAATCGCACGTGAGTTCATATTGCGCATGAGCGCTGGTAGAGAGGTGCAGGGATGACGTATTTACCCGGAAGTAATCTGTGCATGGGTTCCCTCGACAAAAAAGCAATGCAATTTCTCCATAGGATTTTGGAAAATAGCTGGAAATAAGGTCTGTGGTTGGTTGACACACATTTAGGAGACGGATCACGTTTTGTTCAGCCGGATAATATCCACATGTCTACCCTACTTTTATAATTTTCGAATCGTAAATCTAATCGCCAGAAGCAAAATGCTAACGTTATGCTATAAACGAACTACAGCCGAGTACAGCAGGGTCGCACGACTTCAACGTGACGCCAACTTAAGATCGATATTCAAACATACAGATTCAAAATGGTACAAGTTGAAGCGTTTGTTTGAACAGTTAGGAGGCAGGTACTTGCTTTCAAGCAGAACACAGGGAAAAACAAACTTAGAGGAGTGTTTACGTGTTCGGCGTAATGACGTACAGCTTCCTCCACAACTTCTGTAGTCCTATTCAGCCACTTGTTAACAACCATCGTTTTTCAGACACGTAAACTCTTCAGAAATCACCAGTGGGGTCACTGCTGATGGATTTAATGTCGTAGAACAAAACGTGATCCGTCTCTTAAATGTGTGTCAACCGCAGACCTTATTTCGAGCTATTTTCCAAACTTCTATGGAGAAATCCCATTGGCTCTGAGAAGAGGGAACCGGAAGTGGTAAAATGCTAACTCACTTCCGGGTTTTAGGACTCGTCACTGCGCCACTCTATTGCACAAAGCTTTAAACTGCTGTTCCTATAAGTCATTTTAGCCTGAACACAGTTTTTGTTACTATTTGTATCTCTTTAAACTAATTTGAATGATTTAAATACAGTACTTTTGGCAGCCTGTCAACAGCTTGTAGATTTCAGCGACTTACCTCAGAGACGTCAGTGGTGTAGGTCTTCTTTTCAAAAACCGGACTGTGGTCATTGATGTCGGTGATTTTCACTTGCGCGAGTTGTTGTACTGCAAAGGTAAAGTATATTATTTTAAGTATTTTGTTCTGTGAAGCTACTGAATGCTGTGATTTTGAAATGTTACTTACCTTAACAGGGCCGTCACACATGACAGAATAATACAAAGTGGAGTCACTCTGGAAGACATGAACAAAGTGTTGAGATGACTTTCAGGACTCAGAGCAGAGGTGAGTTTTAAAATGTGTTAAATAGAATTTGAGTATCTATAAAGCTGAAATGTAAAAATGTTATTCCTCCACTCAAGCTCAGAAAAGAAAATTCAAAACACAAATGGAAAATGTTGCACTAAAGAGTCTTTAACTTTGAAAGATATACAATTATTGAAGCTGCTGAATATTAGAATCAGCTGAGTGTACAGAAAGTTAGATTATGTCCCCGATCACTTCCATGAAATCTCTCTGGAATAGATCAAATGAATAATACTGGTGTTCATTTAAAGGTCCCCTATTATACTGTTTTTCATCAATATATTATAGGTCTCAGATATATACAGAACCTGTCTCTGATTGGCTGAAACACCAAACAGATCATTGCAGCATCCCATAATCCCCTCTGTTTCAGCCCTGTTTCTAAAGTGCTGATTCTCTGTCTGATACTTTAGATCAAAAATAAGGAGCCCCTCCCCACGCCCCTCTGAGAGATATTTGGTTAAAAATAACACAATGGTGCTCTAGGAGGAGATTCAGGTGATAAGGTGGGGGGGGGGTTACTTGGTTGGATTGGCTAATGGTTACACAAGCCAAACAAACGTTATGACATCATAAAGTGGCCAAAATCTGATCAGCTCATTTTCAGACAGGTTTTTATAGAAATGGATCAGGACAAAAAGAGAGAGAATCTTTGTTCCTGAAACTTTCAGAGTCTCTTTCCACAGAGGGGACACATGCTGATGTAGAAGAGACGTGAAGAAGAGGGGACACATGTTGATGTAGAGGAGACATGAAGAAGAGGGGACACGTGTTGATGTAGAAGAGACATGAACAAGTGGATTTTGCATAATAGGTGACCTTTTAAACAATATTTCGATGAACACAAAAGCATGCATGAGGACTTTTTAGATAGGGTCTAAAAATGTTTCCTTAATTGCCCCAAATGCACCTTTGGGAAATGTGTGTGTTTCAGTTAAATATCATTAAAGTAACTCATCCTGTCTTGCAAATCATCGTTGACCTTTTTAATATTTAACCAAGATAAAGATCTTATTTAAATAACCATTAAACACTTTATACATGCTAATGAATAGGTAAACTGATAATGTCAGGCTGACTATTTTAAAACAAATAAAATGTTGCTACCACTGAACCTTATCACACCCCTGTTGTCTTCATTTTAATTTTAAATAAATGTATTCATTTTTATTGTGCATACATCTTATTATTTAGTTTAATGTCTTGTGTTCCTCCTTTTAGTTTAATGTCTTGTGTTCCTAGTCTTCCGTTTTATTTTGGTAAATGACTCTACCCTCTGGTTTCAGGTGTCTTCACTTCCTTACCTTGTGTGTCACCTGTCAGCCTGATTGTTGTTCCTGCCCCTGATTGTTTCCACCTGTGCCCCATTACCATATGTGTGTGTGCCAGTTCGTCTTGTCTCCACGTGGAGTCCATGTCTGTAATCATAGTGAGTCTTTTAGCTACCTACTGTAGTAGAACCTAGTGATCTTTTGTTTATTATCGAAGTTTTCCTATTAAGTGATTTTGTTTGTTGCCTTAAGTTTAGTCTTTTATAAATAAAATATATTTTTGAGTTAAAACTGAATCGTGCATCTGAGTTCCTGTGAGCCCATCGTGTCAATGTATGTTCTCGTGCTGCTGCAACGCCTTGATTTCCCCTATTATTTCATGGTATTCACATGCTCTGTTGATCTTAATAGGAAGCATTAACATATTTGCAGTGTATGAATTTAATATTTTAGAAGACGGGGTTTAGTTGGACTCACGAGTGCCAGTAGGTCTGCGTCCAGCGGCTTCTTGGTGCGAACGGTAGCGTTGGTTTCTCCCAGCGTGAAAATCAGCTCCAGAAACTCCAGATGACTGTTAAAGATGTTGTTCACCAGCTTCACATTGCTTCCTGGTGCAATCCCTGTGAACACCTCCACATCTCCTGCAGCACCATGGGAGCATTGTGATGAGGACTTTATACAAATCATATCTCCATACACACACAGAGTACGAATAAAGGCCTTTTTCTCCCTTCATGATGAAGTCAGGAAGAAAACAAACAGGTGTTTCTCCTTCTACGGGATCTTATCAAAACTGTGAAGCATGTTTTTGAAATATAATACGAATACAACAATACAAAGCCTGTTTAAATAACCCTTCACATGGCATGAATGTACCGTATTATCATTATTTAGAGAGTTCAAATTAGTTTTCCTCATTATAAAAAAAGAAAAGAAGAGATTTAGCCATTTGCCAAAACCTTAACTTTAATGTTTAGCAAAATGACACAGCTGCTGGATCGAGTGACTTATATTGAATAACATTCTGCAGTTTGTTTTTCTTACTTACCTGTATATCCTTCATCCACTGTACCCACATGTGTATTGGTATCCTTAGCACAATTTATGACTGAAGTAGCTGGAGAAAAGAAATACAAGTTAATGGAGAATAGTCTCAAATGATACCACAGAGAAAATGTTTCTACACAGATGCATGCAGAATATTTTCCTTAGCTCTCTGCTGTATCCATTAATCCATTAATTTTTGACTTTTTATTTTAGTTATCCAGAATATTTTATATTGTTTTGTTTATATTTGATATAATATTTTTTATTTTATTTGTAATTGTTAATTCTCTTTTCCTCTTTTTAAAGTATTTTAAGTATTGTATTTTAATGTCTGAACACATTTCTGCTTCTGTGACGAAATAATTTCCCAAATTGGGATCAATAAAGTATCTATCTATCTATCCATCTATCCATCTATCTATCTATCTATCTATCTATCCATCCATCCATCCATCTACCTATCTATCTATCTATCCATCTATCCATCTATCCATCTATCCATCTATCTACCTATCTATCTATCTATCCATCTATCCATCTATCCATCTATCCATCTATCCATCTATCCATCTATCTATCTATCTATCCATCCATCCATCTATCCATCTATCCATCTATCCATCTATCCATCCATCTACCTATCTATCTATCTATCCATCCATCCATCCATCCATCCATCTATCTGTCCATCTATCCATCTATCCATCTATCCATCCATCTATCTATCTATCTATCTATCTATCTATCTATCTATCTATCTATCTATCTATCTATCTCTCTATCTCTCTATCCATCAAAGACTGCGCCGGCTTTGTTAAAATGGTGATTAAAACAAAACAGACCATTTAAAGTACATGAGAACATACTTCAGGGTGTGTCTAAGTTGGTGTTGTGTTTTAGCATTACACTAGAACTGACAATGGACTTTGAAACATCAAAACTTTATTAGATGTGTGCGTGATCAAACGGACATGACAGGATCATTTTATGCAAATGTAGAGTGGAGTCATCTGCTCAGCCCTTTAGTCTGTGTCGGACTTAAAGAGAAGCCTGTGTGAGGGCTGAGAGGTTTATAAATCCACTGCTTTATTAACGCAGGTGGATGATATGTTGCATGTGTGTTCCCATAGAATATATACACATCACATACATAAACTATAATAACTCGGTGTAACAAAATAGCATAATGGCCAAAATGACAAACATTTATTCAACAAAAAATGAAGAAGCGCCAACTATTAAAAACACATTTCGGTTCATTTTCTTTGTATCTTGATAGGATTTGTAAAACAGCCCCACCTACTGATTATATCTCTTTTATCTAGTTGGAGCGTTTCCCATGCGTAACATTTTAAATTGTACATTATTCAAACCTTCTGCCTGAGATCTGTCAGATTAGTGTTCATGATAAAGGTTTCCCAATGAACTTCAGGCCCTGCCCCACACTCACTGTATGTATGTCTGTTTGATTTTGGGTGGATTACAATGACAGATTTGTAACACAAAGATACCCTAGTACTGACACAATCAGCATTTAACATGATTCAAATCCAGCACCTTCACCGCAGATAGAAAAGTAATCCTAACGTTTTTAAATCCAATCTGTTTCTAAAATACAAGATATCCATCCATTACTGCTTCACTCACCTAAAGGACTTCCAGTAATGACACACACAAAAATGGAGAAAATTAGGAGGGGACCGGTCCGGATCAAACCAACCGTGTCCATATCTGCTTGCTTGTCTTTTGCCAAAACATGAAGAAAGGACACTGAAATAATCACCTGAATCTCTAGTGTTGAGAGCCCATTTCAGCAGTTCCCCTCCCCTTTCCAGCAATCTTGTTTTATGGCTGGTTGTAAAGTTACAGTATCACTGATGGTGGACTGTGCCATGGCAAAGTCTGAGTTTCTTTTCCCCTGAAAATGTGAAGGAGACTTGGGTTTGAACTTCACAGGAGAAGAAGGGCTAAATTAAGCTCTAAATAAAGGCAGGCTGCTGTGTTCAGAAGATACTTTTGACCTTGTTTGTTCCTATCATGTGATTTTGATTGTGTTTTCACTCTGTGTGAAATTATGAATAAAGAATGTTGGTGTATACAAGTCTGGCCTAAATCTTCTGTCAGAAAAATTGCAGCAATCCAGGGGGTGTAGATATCCAAACTTTAATTGTGCACAGGAGTTATGGTGTTACAGTATGTTCGTTTGTTATGTTGTGGTTATCTAGGAAATATAAATAAACAGAGTAGATCAAATTAGTGAATGACAATATTAATCCTAATAGTTACATTACGATTTCCTGCTAGGAACAGTACATACACATAAATGCTGGAACAGTCAGCTGCATGGTAAACAATACCAGAAATGCCCGCAAGAGGGCTCACTTGACCGCAACAAGTGCAAGTGTTTTAACACGTGATAATGGCGGCTTACAGGGGCATAAAGTTATACATGCGGTAATGGCGGCTGACAGAGGCATAAAGTTATACACAGCTCACCGTAATAGCACAAGACTGGACATATATGACGATCGTACATACCAAATATAATTATATCAACAGTCACAGCGGACAGAAAGTGAAACTACTGAACATTTAACCGGCAGTCACACTTACGGCAAACAAGTACTGTAAACAATATATATACTACGCCGATTATTGTCTGTAAACTGTTATTTACATACGAAATGCAAACATATAGATACAAACAGGTGCTTATGCCACAGTAACAAGTCAACACTTTCATACACGCACAACGCGGAACACACAATGACCCGTTCACTCGCTGAAAGTCTGTTTATGACCGGTCGCGCTGCGCGTGACTAATTACGTTACAGTGTGAGGGGTGAAGACAGCAGGGGGCAGCACTAACATACATTACATTACAACCACAGAATGAGATAAGGAAAGCCAAGAAAACAACTTTACAATATTTTACAACAATCAATTCATAACACAAGTTAAGTGCAAATAAAAAGATTTCAAATTCTGTATAACATTTAGGAATAAGACATTTACTGTTTGTTTGTCATGATTAAATCAAATTACTGTAAAATGTTACACATTATGGAAAAAAGTATACAGTATGCAGGTAAAATTCACAAAGACGCCACTTCAAATCTGTTTTATCTGAGAGCACCAGTGAGATAATGTGCAGATTATTTATTTTAACTTCATAACATAACAAATAAAATAGCATGACAAATTTACAAAGTTAAAGAATTTAAAATAAAATAAAAATATATATATATACAAGTGGAAATACAAATTTACAGTAACAAATATAAGGCAGGATATTATTGTGCAAGAAAGGATTATTCAAAATTAAATAGAATATGAATGTAAAATGTACAAATATACATATTTGTATACATATTTTTATATATATTTGTATTTTTTGTATTCGGAATTGTGGGAAATGGTATTTCGATCTCTATGTCTGTACACACAAACTGAAAGATTGACAATAAATTTGACTTTGACTTGACAGTCTATTGCCACAGCAGACATGGACCCTTCCCAGCTGGAGGCCTTCCTCACAGCGCAGACGAAGAGGCAGGGCAGCGGGGGGCTGGGTGCCGAGCAGGCCGCCGCCCTCTCTCGCTTCTGGAAGAGTCAGCGGGTCCGTGTGAGGGAGAGTCTGCTCTCTCAGAGCCGCTGGGAGCCTGGCCTCAGGGGCCTCTCCTGGAGGGTGGACCTCCACACTGCAGCCAGCCGGGGGGACGCAGCGCACAGTGGCCCCGTGGCCCTCATGGAGCTGGGCCGAGCCGGACAGGTGAGCCTGAAGAGAAGTCATTCAAGTTTTTTGTAGGCCCGGAAGTTGCAAGTGCTGCTTCAAAAAGAAATTGACTTTTCCATTGGATTTCAGAATATTGCAGAAAATAATCTCTGTAGCAAACTTAAGTTGATGATACTCACACAAGTGGGATAATCTTTACATATTAACAACACTTAATGACATCTCCAGAGGTAAAAAGGTAATGTTAGGCTACAAAGGAAATACATCAAGGTCACATGACTTCACAACAACACCGCTAAGCTAAAGGCGGCTAATGTTAGGCGTGATGACGTTTACTATTCTCATTTCGACATGCAATGACGTTTGCAGCTTTAGAAATTAAACAATGGTGTATTTGATGATGCATTTTAAGTCGTTGAATCACAAACATCTCTTCAGCTTGTGCTAACCACAGACATTATTTCAAGAATTCAACACAACACGTCAAACAATCTGTTGCCTTTGATTCAAGAGACCTGGGAGTGCTAAAGCAGAGAATGTGCTTCAAGGCCGTAACCACGGAGTCAACATTGAGGGGGACCAAAAATTAAATCAAAATTTGAATACTAATTTCCAGCCATTCTAAAGGAAAATATATATAAATTCACTAGCACATGGGATACTTTAAAACCTGTTAAACCCCATGCCCCCGCCCGTGGGGGCAAAAAACAACAATATTCACAAAACTGTGTCTCAGGCATGGGCGTAGGAAGCATCCTCAATGTGGGTAGGACAATTTGACGGGGGGTGTGGGCAGGTGGTGGACCTAACCTCCTCAAGGGGGGTCGGGGGCATGCTCCTCCGGGAAGATTTTTTTTTAAATGTTGAAGTTAAAAGCATCAATCTGGTGCACTTTGAGAGCAACATTAGGGACTAAATCTATGGATGCATCTCTCAACACCATATGAAACAGAACTGAACAGATTGACTTTTTCTTTAGGCATATTTTACAAATCACTCCCCTAGCTATATTCCTGAAAAGTTCGGTTTTAACATCAGAACTACAAGTTATTTACACAAAGAAGCTAAACCGGAGGGTTCATCAACATTACCATTAGGAAATAAAATAATATAGTTTAGGGCTAACTAGAAAAAGATACCAGAACTGATGGAGGGCAAATTAAAACATGACTGACCTGCTTGGAGCATCAACGCTAACTGAAGCTGGACTCGGACGTGCGACAGCGAAATACACCCCCGGGTACAAAATAAAGGTATGCATAAACAAACACAGGCGGAACCAATTTACATATGAAAAGAATATATCATTTTGGTGAAGTTCACAACAACAGAAAATAAAGATTTTCAAGTATACAAATAGGGATGTGTCCCCCCCAATATATATGGTCAATTCGGCCCTGTGCTTCAACGCCCGTCTGCAGCACACTGCGTGTCACTGACTCAAGTATCTTTGAAGTGACAGTGAAATGAAGCTGGCACATCGGCAAACAAAGTGGAAAAACCTGCTAGCCACAAACAAGCCCCACCTTTCTGTCCAGTTTGATAATAATGGAAGTGCCTCTTCTGACTTGAGTGCGATAGAAACAATTCCAGCAAAGAAATATATTCCTATATGACTGAACTGAATTCTTACTTACGCTTCGAGGTAACATCATTCCCCTGTGTAACAGGTGCAGTATTCCAATTGGAAGAAAACAAAACTATAACACAACAAAACTACATGGTTAGGGTTGGTGAAAAATCATGGTTTGGTTTAAAACAAGTATTTTGTATCCGTATCTAATTAAATTGGATTTGATTTAAGTAGACTAGATTAAATCAACTTTATTCATCCCAAATTGGGATTTTTTTGTTACAGCAGGATGTTAACAGGCATTACACATGTGTTTAACATATAATGAAATAAAAATGAATATTGAAAAGAATGAAAACAAACATAAACAGAACATATAAACACATCAACAGTTAAATCGTTTTTAAGGTATAACAAGTAGTGCAATGATAAAAACATAGTTGGAAGACTTCTGGAAAAGCAGCGGTAAAGAGAAAGGTTTTCAGCTTTGATTGAAAAGAACTCAGGCTTGGAGTAGACATCAGATGTTCAGAAGGTTTGTTACAGATCTGCGGAGCATGAAAGCTGAAAGCTGCCTCTGCGTATTTGGTGATGACCCTGCGGGCGATGAGTAAACCTGTTCTCCATGATCTGAGAGCTCTGGGGAAGATTTTGAGGTGTTTTCTTTTTGTTATTTTAAGCCAGTGATGGGGCGGGTGCTCAGTTCTTTAGTTTTGGTGAGGACTCTGCCAATGGATTTCTTACAGAGACATGTAAAGACACTGTCGCAGTAATAAAGCTAAGAACAAAGACATGGACCAGTTTCTCTAGACAGTGTTTAGACATGAGTGTTCAGTCTAAATATGTTTTTAGGTGCGGTCAAATGCTGATTTTGTAATTCCTTTGGTGTTGGTTTTAAAAATTAGGTCAGAGTCCATAACGACACTGAGATTTCTGACATTTTCTGATGTGTTGAACAGCAGGACTAAATTGTAGACGGTTGATTGGACTGATTTATTTGTCTGAAAGAATGAGGGAAAATTACTCTGCGATAGACGCCATGAGGCCAGATGTCCTAAGTAGATTAAAGAAAAAATATTTGTGTGTGTGTACAGCATTGATATTTAAGCATGCTGACCACCAGCAGACCTCCATCATAGGGCAGATATCCCTGTTTGTCACTGAGCTTGTTTCTAAATCTTCTACTGTGGGTATCTGGAACAATGCTTCTACCTGTAGCAATAACCAGACTACCTGCAGTGATGACACACAGAAAAAATAACCATACCTGCTGGGTGACATTTCTACTCTTGGCAGTGATACTTCTACCCTGTGGGTTGACTTTTTAAGATAAGGTGGAGCTGATGTTTCATTGTGTAGCCATTGTCGCTGTTAGAAAAATATCACTCGTCACCGGCTTGCTCTTCAATATCAGGATACATGTATTCATCATAACTTCAACAGTGTCTCATGAGCGTCATCCATGTAGTCATACATCTGGCTACGTACACAGCTACGTAGGGCCTCTGTTATCATGATATCTCTGATATATAAGGAACATTCAGTATTTTCCCAACAGTCGCCCGTCTTCTAAAGTCCTTCTTACATGAGAACAGGTAAGTGACTTAGTTATTATTTGGAAAGGCACATTTTCAGACGGCATGTTCCTAATTCTCAAACTTGAAAGAGCTCTCACCCTGTGTGACATTCTTGATCGCTATCCACATGAATAGATATGTGTTTTTTTTTTTTCAGCGTATAAACTGACAAAACACTAAACAAAGTTTGAACTTATCCTTTAACCGAGTGCTGGGTTGTTAGTCTGCTTTAGATACTTACAATCTGATTCTGAAAGAGAGGATATTCTAGGGAAAAAAATGTCACATGTATTTATTAAGCTGATTAACAATGTGAGTCAGGCAGCAATTTGATATTTAACAACACAATAAATCCCATCTTTAAAAAGGTACAGGCTTGCAGCATTCAAGACTTCACAACACAGTAACAATTCATTATTGCAAAACCAAAAAGGCTTTTTTGAATATAATTATACATCACATTATGGTCAATGTATGTAAATAATGAGTACTTTTACTTTTGGTACTTTAAGTATATTTTGATGCCAATAATATTATATTTTTAGTTGAGTAACATTTTGAATACAGGGATTTTAATTGTAACAGAGTATTCCTGAACTGTGGTATTTCTACTTTTACTTAAGTACAAGATCTGAGTGCTTCTTCCACCTCCGCAGTTCAAGCCTTAAAACTCAATTGTCACGGGAGTAGCGACACTGGGCCAAAGGACCACCAAGCGGAGACTTCATCTCAAGAGGGGGACCACAGAAGTTGTTAAAAACTTTTTGTTACATTACTGAGAGCGAAATGTAGAGTAACTCTAAATGAAATGAAACAAAATCAAACGGGTGGAAACCAGGAGACAGAGACTGACTGATTGCCACCAGCTTACAGTATACGTATGTATGTAAAAGTCAGCTGATCTGAGGCCTGTTCAGAGAAGGCTGTCACAAATGTCTCAGATGATTCGGCAGAATGTCTCTCTTAAAACTTTGTCAAATAAGGGCATGTGTCACTCAAAGGTTTGGCAATGGTTCCCCGTTTCTCTATAAAAACTAATGTTTCTTCTTACTGTATTCACTGCAGTGGCACCTTCACTCCCAACACAGAGAAGACAACAGAAGAACTAGAGAGAATCTCAGACATCTCATTCTCTAACAAAGAAGGTAAAAGATTTTCACTTGGCTGTATTTAGCTTTATTCTTTGCATTTAGTGATTTAGTCAGAGCCAATGTTTTCACCAAAGTGTCTATACTTTAGTTAATATAAAATGTTGGCTTATGTTTTAAAGTGAGGTTCATTTAGAGACGGATTCTAACCCACAAAACCAGTCCTAAATTGGCCATGCATTTTTAAAACTATTTTCTGCATATGCTAATTAATGGTAATTAATGCAACTTATGCCAATCGTGCAAATTGCCCAACATATGCAAGTTAGCATGCAGCAGTTTTTATGTGCTGGGGACTCGTACTTAACATTTCTAACATAAAACTTTGGGGTAATAATTATTTCTGGGTTCACAATAGGACTATAAATAATTAGTGTTTGTTAAACACACTGTGATGATAGAGCTGATCTGTGTGCAGATGGGTTGCCTGGACTGGATAGTAATGAAGCTGACCGCCCTCCTGTTCGCTGGAGATTGGGTGGACGCTGTAGACAGGCTGGAAAGGGCGGACGCTGGAGACAGGGCGGATGCTGTGGACAGGCTGGAAAGGGTGGACGCTGTGGACAGGGCGAACGCTGTGAACAGGGCGAACGCTGTGGACAGGGCGAATGCTGTGAACAAGGCGAACGCTGTGGACAGGGCGGACGCTGTGGACCTGAAAACACTTGCCTCATACGTCTCTCAAATCAAGACAATGTGAGTCGCTTTCTGAATCTTTCGCTGAAAGTCACCGTTATTACTTCTTCGAGACAAAGCAATGGGCTGTGCTATGCAGGATGTTGTTACGGTGAATAGAAAGCACTTCTAAAGGAAGGCGGTAATATCATCATATCATGGTTCCCTGACATAAAGAGAAGTGCAAAGAATGTGTCTGGATCTGTTATTAGTGTATAAACACAGAAACGGCAAATGAAAACAAGCAGGTACCTCGACTATGAAAATGTGTTTCTAATTTAAAAAATGAAACATCAAGCCGGAGGGCTGGTCCAGATAATTTCCTTTTATTTATAAAAAATGTGGCAGGAGTAAGGTGCGGCTTTTATCAACGTTAATACGATACGATAAGACTTCATTGCCATGTCAAGTCTGACATTTTTCTTTTTCTTGCAACTTGTTCAAGAGCCTCTAACATATTTGACCTGGATTTAACTCTGTATTTAATTTTAGAATTGACTGGTGCCAAAGGAGTGCTTCAGTCTAACTTTATTCAATATGAACTTACTCTAAACACACTGCAAGAGAATACTAAAAAAAAGCTGTTCTGGTAGTTGGTACTGTATTACATTTTAAACAATACACCCTTTCGTCTCAGTATGCCTATAGCAAACTTAAAACCTGCCGAAATACAGCAACTGCTTTCAGTATTTCTTTAGCTCAGTTTTACTAAAAATGTTTTAGATATTGCCAAACTCCGACCAGAATACCCCGAAGACAAAGTTAAGAAATCCATTCATTTATTTGTTTAAGGGTAACAGAATTGGAAATGAACTTAAAATACAATTTAGAACCTTTTGCAGGACAAAGCTTAAGAAAGTCTGCATCTCCGCAGAGTGACTGGGGCCACCTAGTGGATCACCTAGGGTACTGCTTTAAACATGCATGTATCAAACAGCAGTACATTTTGTGTTGTACTGAAAGATCTATGATACATGATGGGATGTTTTTCCTTTGACAGGTACCAACCCAGGGAAGGGGCATGTTCAGTCTGGCTGTAAGCATCCCATTACTGGAGAACACAAACTCACTACAGCAAGTCTTGAAAAAAAGTGATCCTGTTAAGAACGTGGAGGATGCGTTCGCCAGCCACGAGGTGTACGTCGGCAGGAGGGTGGTTGCAGCCAAAGTACTGAAACCGCTTAATGGACCGGTACACGCAGAGTCCCGCGTTGTGGACCACTTGGATGCCTTGTTCACAAAACAAGACAAGAATAATCAAGATATGTTGCTTTTCTATGTTTATGCCTCCCCATGTGACCAACATTGTTTACAAACAGAACGTTCCGGAAGCATCCTCGATAGGATCAATAAAATACTTCAATGGCATAGATACGCTGTTGTGTTTTCTGAGGTATACAAACCAAGAGATCAAAACCATGCAGTTCCTTATGATAAACTGAGAGAGGCCCTTCTGCTCCTCGGGAATCATCAGGGCCCCCTAGGTCAAATCGGTCTAAACCACGTATTCCGTTGTAAGAAACCTGAAGGATCCAAAAGGATGGTGTGCATCAGTTGTGACAATGATAATCAAGTTGCACACCAGTGTATTTCAAACTTTCCCAGATAAAGCCAGCCCCCCTCTCAACTCAAACAGCCTCAATAAAGCCGAGGGGGTTCCTCCTCACAAAGGGGAGGCTGGTCGCGGGCAGAGGAAAGCACAGCAAAAAATAAATAAAGGGCGTTAACCTTGAGTAAAATAGACCCTTTTTGCTTTAACTAAGGGCTCTTTCCATTCCTCAGTCTTCAAATAGTAGATTCCTTTCTTTGCATTCTCTTGCATTTATGTAGCGCCCACAGGAGATGTGAGTGGAGGAGGCAAGGAAGAGACATGAGGAGAGAGGAGTCGAGGCAACAGGCAGAAATAAAAGCTTCTTCATCTATGTATTGTTTTGCTATACCGCTGTATTTCTGATCTCTCTAATAAATCATCTTTCTCTCTTTGAAATGATTGTTTCATGTTCCTTGCTAAAACTAAAGACCAATTCAAACTGAATGTTTGGTTTAGGTACAATTAGGTTCAGCTAAATTCAAACTAATGCAACGTCTCCTTTGGGTTGGCTTATTTGAAGCTTCAGTACATGCATGTTTCTTGTTATTCTGATTGTTTATCTTCATGGTTTATTGCAAGGTGCTTCGGATAAAAGCGTCAGCTAAGTTAAATGTAAAGTACTAAATATCCAGGTGCTAAGAAAGAAGAGAGACAATGGAGCCCGGATGTAGAGGGGAGGGATGAGAAATGAAATGAGATATGAAAAAGAATCAGATGCAGAACAGGAGGAGGAGGTGAGGAGGACAGAGCATGAGCTAAAATATAAAACTCTATATCATCATCATCATCATCATCAGTTTATTTAAAGAGACTCTAGGTCTATTTTTAAAAGACATACAACACTCATATAAATGAAAAAAGGCAGTTATACCAATGTTTCCACAGAGGTGACTGGTATCGTACAGCACTGAGCCAGCGGCGCCGGATTCATTTCAGAAGTGGGGGGGCCAAAAAGTGTGTGTGTATCTGACATACTTACCAACCCTCCCGATTTTCGCGGGAGACTCCCGATTTCCTCCCGGGGTCATATTTATCCCGCATTTCTCCCTATTTCTGACTAAATATGATTTGTGAGTCACGACCTGTTTCATTCTAACATAACGCTCCAAATGTTACTGTTTCCACTCGGACTTCAATACAGCTACACCATTACTACTACACCGTCTGAGAGGGTGTTCAGCATGGGGAGGAAGATAGTCACAGAAAACAGAACAAGAATGGACCACTCTACCCTCTGCTCACTCCTTTCCTGTAAATTAGACTATACAGGTCCAGCCCACACATATGACAGCGCAGTTGCTCCATCATTCCATCTCTTCTTTTTTCCTGCTCAATACGCTCTTGTTTGACAAGCTGAATGTTGACTGGTGTTTGACTGAAGTAAGCGCACTTTTTTTGAACACACTGTGAAAAGCTCCAGTTATTAACTCCGGTATTTACAAAGCTGTCATCTCCACATTTGGAGAAAGTTACAAGCCGTTTAACAGCAGCAAATCTGCATATTTCACAGAAGGCTCGTTTAGTGGTTTTGCAAAGAATTAACCACTCTCTGTTTTTGTACCATTCTGCATTGAAGTACCTTCATCTTTGCCCAAATAAGCTTTTATTTGCCCGTCTCAATGTCCCGATAACAAACCTCCATGCAGTCGGAACCAGCCTGTTTCAGTTCAACGATGCCGGCGGCGGTGGTTTTGACAGTCTCTGCGGCCGCAGAGCTGCTGCTTTGGGGTTCATCTGGCTGCGCTGGTTCTATGGTTGAAGGGCCAGGCTCCGGAGTTGTGGATGTCAGGGATGTGACATTCAAGTTGTTGAATTTCAGTTTAGTTTGACTGTATTTTGTTTTCTTATGCGCCGGTTCTTCTGACATGTTTGCAAGTTTATCTATCTAGGTTAACGGCTGACACACACAGAACAACGTAACAAATAACGTAAACAACGTAACAAATAAACAAATCTAAGCTTTTTTATTGATTGTAATGTACATGGATACATTTGAATGGTGTGACAATGTCCTATTTGATTGGATTACAATGTACATATTCTTCCTGTTATGTCTGCCTGCTTTATTTTACCTAATGCAAAGTGACCTGCTGCTCCATCGAAATCAGTCGCATTGACCCGAAGACACATTTTGAGTTGTTGTATACAATGTTGGAAAGAGGAGATTCCTAGCTTTCTAATGATATCAGGATTTTTTTGTACTCCAAATATTAAGCATAACATTATAATGACTGTCACCGAGTCATCATTTTGAGAAAAAGGCCTTTATAGTTTCCTCTTCTCTGGATCGATCTGATTGATTATTAGCGGAGCAAATGATCAAAGTAGTAACGGAGGGAAAATATTTTCGTTTGGATGCTGGTCTGGGGGGAGCTTGCGAGTGTGTGTGTGTGTATACGTGTGTGTGTTTGTGTATTTTTGTGTTTGTGTGTATTGTGTTTGTTTCCGGGGAAAACACTCACGAGAAACACCGGCTGTTGTTATGCCTGCTGTGACGTCAAGTTACTCCGTTCTCCGCTTGTAATTATGCCGTTACAGCTTCAAAGTTGTATTTATCATCTGAATTTGCCGAAACAAGTTTAATATTCTAAAGCCAAGACTTTGTTTATTTGAAATCAGATTAAAACAAACTGTAACGGACCCTGCCGTGTTATCTATGATTACTATACGCCTTACATTCATAATTTCAGCGGAGGGAGGGGAAGCGGCGCTGTGGAAGAGCAGAGTGGCGAGTGAGAGCTGTCATCTTCCCTTTACAAGCTTCAAAAATGCCTGTAGCTAATGAGATTGAATATAACAATCAACAAAATACACAGCTAGATCAGATCGCGTTCTTTTTAGATGCGACTTTAGAGTAGAGGGGAATTATTGAAACGGGATGTGTACAGTGTTCCGCGGCATCCGCTGCTGCGAAAATGTGGGGCAGGGCTGTAAAGTGGGGGGGCCAATGGCCCCCTGGCCCCCCTGCTTCCGGCGCCCTTGTTTCCAGAAGGCGGTTAGATCACAGGACGACAGTCGGTCTCCGTGTGCACAGACAGGGCTGCTGTTAACGTTGGTCTGTACAACGGAATTGTGCCAAAACTACGCCAACCGGCTGCGGAGGGAGACTCCCCCCCTTCCCTGGAGAACTGCGCTAAAACAGCTGATTACAACGTAGCAGAATGATGCTTTTTACTTTCTTATTACTTAACGCTGGGTTAGAAAAGAACCGTTGCCAGTAGTTGTCTCACATATGTGATTATCTTTAAAATATGTATATAAATGAGTCTGAAGTGCAGATATTGATGTCCTACCTTTGATTAAATGCAGGGGGAATATATGTGATGATTTCTGAAGTGAATGCATTATAAGTACTTCTGAATAACTTCTAAAGCAAATGGATCAGGACTAAAAAGAGTCTTCCTGTTCTCTAACATGAACTGTGTTTTATTTTTCGTGTACCGATTAAGAATGAGGATCCCACCAACCTCCAAGATACATTTTCTCTCTATACTCGACAGGTTTTAATACCCAGTGATACACAGTTATGTATTTCTCTGTGTAAAGGGATCGTTTCCTTTTGTTTCAAGTTCAGTGACTAAAATAAAGAAGTTTGTGCTAAATGAACCTCAAGACACTCAGTCACTCTGGTCCGTCACATAACAACTATCTTCACACAGTTTAGAGCCTGCAGGTCAGACTGTATTATGCATTATAAATATAACATTGAGCTTACACTCTTTTTCATTTTTGCATGAATGCATTTGAATGCCTTTTTCATTTTTAGATACATACATGGTGCCATACTGAAGGTTGGCTTATCTCCCAAAGTCTAACTGCACAGCTTCAGACATATCTTAAGGTACCTCATCTCAACTCTTGGCTGTCTCCCACATTAGAAACTACTTTGGTTATCACAAAGTGGATATGAGGTTTGTAATGCAGATGCTGACATTACACAGGAGAAGGTCAGGGTGACAATGTCAGAGGCATCCTAAACTCTATATCTACATAAACTGACATGACTATTAAATTGAGACCTTTTATCCCAAAATAACACAAGTTACTTTGGATAAAAAGATTCTTAATTCTTACTTAATTGTTTTATTTTGAACTGCCATACTTTTGATGAAAAACATATTTGTTTCCTATTTACTACTACACAACAATGTGTGTTAGAGGAAGATGTGTCTAAGGACTAGGGACGGGTACCGAGCCCCGGTATTAAAGGGGACCTGGGGCTGCATTATTAAATACAGTGGTACCGTTAAGCTCCAACGTTATATTCTTCTTTTTATCGGTACTGGAGACATTTAAAAAATGTATGTCATATGTATTATTGATACATAAACATTATATTGCAGTCTTAGTGTCGCCAACTCCGTTTGTAATATGCAAAAAGACAAAAAAGAAAGCGTCTATGATGTGTTTTCGATCTTCCCAATCCAGACGAGAGATATCTCTCCCCCGTCTGTGTGCGAGGGGCGGGGCAGTTCACACACACACACACACACACACACACACACACACACACACACACACACACACACACACACACGAGAACTAAGCGCGTGGTTAAACTTTACCTGTTCGATGTGGACAATGCTCGTTGCCAAAAGTGCAATAAGAGTTTAGCATGTAAGGGCGGTAACACGAGCAATTTGTCTAAACATTTAGCAAAAGTGCACCACGTCCAGACGGAGAAATGCACCGTGTTCGACTGTCTTTCTAGTAGCTCTGTAGCCCCCTCCACGAGTAACTTTTCCACGTCAGATATGTTTGTATGCTAGCAGCAACACACGGAGTTAACTCAATGATACAAACATGGGTTAATGATTAGAGGTAACTGAGTTATTTATTTTGTTAAAGTTTCAGCTATTCTGTTTACAGTTCTGTCATCACATTATTTAATACGATTTGTTAAAACACTGTTGTTTCTTTTGATGTGAAATATTATTTATTTAATTTAAATAAAAAGGTATGTTTATTTTGTTTACAATTTGTTTAGTTAATTTACCTTTTTTTTTCAAAAGAACCGATAAGAGTACCGTTAAAGGACCGGATCGATAAGCGTATCGATAAAAGTAGTAGAATAGTTAAAACCTTAACGATACCCATCCCTACTAAGGTCCTACTTTTTAAAAAGCTTACAGTGTGCCAGTTCATGAGTCAGGATGGACCTAACAATGTAATCAAGCATACAGTGCTAACTTCCCACACTTTACAGTTTTTGACACCCTCTGATGAACATGTCTGTATCTACAAATTCAAAAGGCATTCAAATGAATTCATGCAAAAATGAAAAAGAGTGTAAGCTCAATGTTATCTTTTAGATGCATAATACAGTCTGACCTGCAGGCTCTAAACTGTGTGAAGATAGTTGTTATGTGACGGACCAGAGTGACTGAGTGTCTTGAGGTTCAGTTAGCACAAACTTCTTTATTTTAGAGAGCAAACACCAAACTGTGTATCAATGGGAATTAAAACCTGTCGAGTATAGAGAGAAGATTTATTTTTGAGTTAGAGAACAAAGATTATTTGTAGTCCTGCTCCCTTTGCTTTTGTATTTATTCAGAATTTGTTTATTTACAAAGCATTCACTTCAACTCTCAGGTCGAATCTTTCACGGTGCAACATGTTCCGTTGCACCGTGAAAGATTCAGTTCTGTGCACAAGCTGCTCTGGTGATAATCAAGTCACTCACAACACTCCATGCACTTCATTCAGGCCTTCTCTCAAAGTGGTCACGGTGATAGAGACTTTAATACAAGTGCAGGAGAATCAACTATTCTAACACAGTCATTCAGGAATTCAAGGAAACAAGCAGGGGTAAACATGTGCTAGGGAAGAAAGAAGAAAAACACAGCAGAAAGACACAATAGAGGAGTGCAGTGATCACCTGTTTTTGTAGCATTCACATACATCTGGTATTTCCCCATTGGATTTTAGCTATTGCAGAAAATAAGCTTTTTGGCCAAAACACGTTTAAGATACTTAAGTAAGTTTAAGTAAGATACTTATGAGTAAGTTCAACAGGATAATCTCCACATATTTACACCACTGTGTGATTTTTGAAGAGTGAATCCTATTGGCAGAAATAAAAAGCTAACGTTAGGCTATAAACTAATTACATCAGGGCAGCAGCTGCTCATCACCACCGGTAAACTCAAAGGGGGAAAGTACTCTTCTTTAGTCACTTGTTAGCAACCAACGTTTTATGACAAATTGAAGCTTCGGACATTCACTGGTGGAATATTTAATGCCGTATTTTATGTTGGAAAAACGTGCAAATCACTTTAGCTCATGTGAACAACAAACCTTATTTCACCACAAACACGTTCAAAAAAACGTTGACTTGGAGACGAAGGAACTGGAATAATGGGTTGCTACAAGTGCTACAAGCAGTGAGCATGGAACAATATAAAAACAGTACACAACACAGTACAATGAATAAAAAGCAGTGAAAACAAACAATAAAATAAAAGGGTAGTAATAAATAAAAGGTCTAGGGAAAGGCTCTATTGAATAGATGGGTTTTGAGGCCTTTTTTAAAAGCTTCCACGGTCTGTGGTGCTCTCATGTGAAAGTGGTAATATGCTAAGTGTTTCCTGGGCTTTAGGCAATTACACATTGCAGAGGCAATTTAACAGATCGAAAGGTAAGATAACTTTTGAATGAGAGCCGCTTGTCTGAGCAACACGTCTGAAAGAGATCTGGTGCTGCTACTGCAACAGGGTCTCGCTCGCTGTGGTCAGCACGTTGTTGATGATAGTTAGGAAAAATGTGATTTTGTGAAGTTAGTGTTAATCGCATCATTTTGTGAGGGATCCTGGTCTTTTTGAGTCTCCCTGGAAGGTCCTCACTTTCTCTTGTTCCTACAGTTAAGATAATTTGAATACAAAGATAAGGTGGTGCTGATGGTTCAAGGTGCATGTGGC
The DNA here is from genome assembly GCA_031216635.1 of Dissostichus eleginoides. Taxonomy (NCBI): domain Eukaryota; kingdom Metazoa; phylum Chordata; class Actinopteri; order Perciformes; family Nototheniidae; genus Dissostichus; species Dissostichus eleginoides. The sequence continues at coordinate 32,654,996 of CM062266.1, read as the reverse complement.
CATGGTCGCCCTCTCCTATAAAGGATGTTAGTTCAGACCGTCTTCACTGCAGCAGCTTACTCCTCACACTCAGAGCAAAGAAGAAGAAGAAGAAGAAGAAGCTTTGGAGCATCCATCAGACATCTCTCTCCGACAGCAGGTAAAAGAAACAAGGGAGAAAACACTAGAAAAAGTTCTTATCCTTTAACCGAGTGCTGGGTTGTTAGTCTGCTTTAGATACTTACAAGCTGATTCTGAAAGAGAGGATATTCTAGGAAACTGATTAACAATGTGAGTCAGGCAGCAATATGATATTTAACAACACAATAAATCCCATCTTTAAAAAGGTACAGGCTTGCAGCATTCAACACTTCACAACACAATAACAATTCATTATTGCAAAACCAAAAAGATTTTTTTCAATATAATTATACATCACATTACGGTCAATGTATGTAACTCATTTCATGTTGTGCCTTACATGACCCTTAATTCTTCCTTTGAGCCGTCAGATATATTACACAGTGATCGTGCTAATTCTAAATAATTCTGCTTGATATTTCTCGTCAGTTAAAAAAAAGTTTAATGTCAATAGTATGAACGTAATTTCCGAATAAAGCCATTATTCTGTTATTGTCTTTTCTGTTGCAGGTATTGTTCAGACTGACAGACAAAAATGAAGGTGAGGAATTTGTGGCTCTGATCATTATAATTCATTATTGTTTAATCTCTAGATAAATAATGTTTAATGTTAGCTGTTTCTGTGGATTTATGATTGTTAATAATTAAGGTTCAGATAGAAGTGAAGTGCATTGTTACAGCAAGCAGCAGACAGGCTCGGTGTTATCACTAACCCAACTGACTGCGCCCAAAACATTTATTTGTTGCAGGTAAAAAATGACAAGACAAAAAGAGGGCATAATCAATAATTCCAGTGAAAGTCCTACTTGCATAAAACCACTGTTTAAAAAGCACTTCAGTTTATTTATCTTAACCTCCCTGATAGAAGCATTGTTATTCCATAACAGTGGCTATAGAGTGTCATTTTTATTCAATGGAAGATTTTGTAGATTTAAAAATAAGTATTAAGGATAATAATTAAGAGACAGGTGTGTTTCTTTTTCACTTGTCCTCTCTCATGTTTGAAACTCTGTCAATGACTTGATTTGTGTGCAGTCGGCTGGTGTGTGTTGGATATCTGTGCTGCTGGCAGTCAGTCTGTCTATTGGAGACTGTGAGCCGTTGGATCTACATTACGTTACAAGAATTGCTACTCATCGAGACCAAGTGAGTCAATTTGATTCTAATAGTACATAAAAGTTCAGCTTTTTTTAATCCCTTCAGAGTATTGATGTATTTTATTGATGTAGGTATTGGATATAGTTGATTAGTCACCAGAAATATCACAAAAGTCTTTAAAATGAACACTGAACGTTGTTTAAAAATAGCATTACATGTATTAATGGGATATTGAATATCTGGCCACATTTTTGCTGCACGTTAAAGAAGCAGTAAAAGTATGACCCTGATGTAAGAGTAGTTTCTAAATGTAGATGGAGAAAAGTGTCTCCTCAACAAACAGGATTCAGTCAGATTATATTCACACAGTCACTGCATCCAGAGGAATAATCCAAATCATGATGATTTTGACCTTTTGTCTAGCATCACCTTATGATGACATTTGTGATTTTATAAGTGAAATGTCTCGACAACTTCCTGTTACACTAAGGGCTTTTTCAACAGCCTCAGTTTTAGTTCATGTTAGGTGCTCATTAGTCAATCTTATAATGCTATCACAATAAAACATTAACGGCAATGTTTAGCCCATTAATGGTAGCATGTATCTGAAATGATTGCAGTGTGTAAGAACAATCTCAAAGAGCCGGGAGCATGGCTGTAGACTCTCAGTGTTGTTTTGGTTAAGTCCTCTGACATTTAAATAAGTCTCCACTATCTTTAGTTTTGCATCTGTTTGGCTGGTTAAGATCTTAAGTGAAAATCACTAAATCAAATGTGCTTCAGTAACGTTGTCTGATCTGAAAGTAATGTCACCTGATTTCACACCAGTACTTATTGATTACCTAAATATCAAATGTACCAAGCAAGGTAACCCCCCCCCCCACCTTATCACCTGAATCTCCTCCTAGAGTACCATTGAGTTCTTTTTAACCAAATATCTCTCAGAGGGGCGTGGGGAGGGGCTCCTTATTTTCATCTAAAGTAACAGACAGAGGCCGTTTCTCAATGTCGAGTAAAGCTGCTCCAGAGCCACTATTTCAAGTATACTACGTCATCGAGTGGCGCCGAAGGACTGTTTAAATGCCCAGCATACATGTGCTACCAAGCAAGCCTCCTCGACATTGAGAAACGGCCAGAGAATCAGCACTTTTGAAACAGGGCTGAAACAGAGGGGATTATGGGATGCTTCAATGATCTGTTTGGTGTTTAGAAACAAACCATTCAGAGGAATGTTTTGTATATATCTGAGACCTATAATATATTGATGAAAAACAGTATAATAGGGGACCTTTAAGCATATTCAAGCAGTATCCTATACACCAACAAAGAAACACATGAGCACATATATTTAAAAAAACTAATTCAAGTTTTGCAGCATGTATACTTACCATTGTGTATGAATACTTGTACTCTGACAAAAGGTAATACTGTGTCTGTTTTCTTTGACAGCTACCTAATCCCTAAATGGCATTTCAGCGTGGCTGTAAACATCCCGGAGGACCCGACCCGTTTGGCTGAGGCTTTTTATAATATCAATTTGGACGATGTGAAAAAAGTTCTTAATCAAGGCCAGGTGTACATAGGCAGCAATGCTGTTGTGGCAGTTCCTCAGAAGAAAGACACCTACACTGACCATGCAGAGGCACAGGTACTGGACAATTTAGGAAACTTAGCTAACACACGTCAGGGTAAGATTCTGGTCCTCTACTCCTGGCTTTCTCCATGTGGTGACAAGTGTACAAACATTAACAACAGGAACAATATCTTAGAAAAGATCCTAGATAATGTACTCAACAAATGGAAAAGCTATGCCTTTGTGTTTCATACAGTATTTACTGGGCCCCAGGGCAAGCCAGCTACTGAAGATGACATTAAAGGGACCCTTCGTAATCTTAGACAAGTAATAGTTGACGACAACATTTTCCGTTGTTACAACCCAAAGAATAGAGTACTCCAATGTGTCAAGTGCTTCGTAGATCCTTCACTAGATGCTAATCCTGTGGCTGCGTGTGTTAAAAATGAGTAATAAATGTGTGTAGGCCAAAAGAAGAGCTGACCTAGGCATTGACACAACTGGATCCTACTAAAATGTAACTTTGAAAAGTTCATCAATGCTCAACAATGCACTTGCAGCTTTAAATGGCTAGATATTACACCGGCACGCTAAGGACCCAAAAACACTCATCTTTGGTCACAAACTAATCAGCAGAGCTTTCATCAATTTCTTGCAACATAACTCTGAGGTTTATTTAATGTTTAGCATAAGATTGACTTATTTTGGTGTTGTTCTATGTTGCGTGCCGTAGTGGGTGCTTGGATGTGTGCTTGTGTGTGTGTGTGTGTGTGTGTGTGTCTCTCTCTCCCTCTCCCCCTGATTGTCTCCCTCCAGGTGTAGCCTCTCCCTCAGGTGCTCCCAATCCCCAATCAGGGCCTCCATAAAGGACCTGAGGAAGGCTGCAGTCGCTCTCTTCCTTCTCCTCTGGGCTGCATGTGTGACCAGTGCAGCATGTGTGGTGTGGTGTAGTGTCTCTGTGTGAGACCTTAGAGTTTAACGTGTGTTTAGTTTATTAGGAGGAGATGTGCTCCAGTGTTCTTTCGTCACTTTCTTTAATAAGAAAGTTGTTCTTTGTTTACCATTAGTTTACGTTGCAAATTGGCTGGTGAGCCCTCTTTTTCTTTTACTCATTAAAACCTCAACTTGTGGCTTCAGCAATCAGTTTCTTCTCCTTCTTTCTTTCTCCCGATTATTTTTATATTTTGTTACTTCCCTTTGTACCCCTAGTCCAGGAGGGAACGTAACATATGTTAATGTTGTGATGTATCTCCTGTACTTACTGCAGTTTGACTCCGTGTTGGTTTGAGAGGCATTTGTTGTTCTATCCAAATAACAAAACAAAAAAAAAGCCAACATAATTAAAGTGCGCTGAGATTTAGAGTTTTAACAGACACACAATAAATGATTGACTGTATCAAATTTAAATGTTGTGCTTATGCAGCGGCCTAACAATTTAACAAATTATGGAGGGACGTTTGATATTTGGTGCATGTTGAAAAAGTGTTCAACACATATACTACCCTATTTCAAAAAGCCAAAGAAATGTTTTAAAATGATATTGTTTATTGTATATCAGCATCAGTCATAGGGTTTAAGTGATTGTACTCAATACTTATGTTAAACTTTACCAAATGATTTCTGCTTTTTCTGATTAAAGCTTTGCTAAGCATTCTCACTGTTTGTGTCAATCATTCGGAAACTCATAACAAAACTGTTATTTGATAAACTGAGCTATGTAAGTTGAACATGAACTAATAATACTACTGTATAGCGTATGCTCTCGTCTGATGGGAGGTATGCTATAAGAGCGCTAAAAAAGAAGAAAGGGATGTAGGGATGAACTCCAAGAGAAGGAGCCTCTCAAGTATTACAGTACCTCCTGCATGTTGCCGTGCCTTCAGCCTCGATGTTCAAACTGTTTCAGAAACCACATGGCTTGTGCCATAACCCTGTACATACAGTGTTAAGACTGACTGTACACGTTCCTGTTGTCTTGTAATGGTGATCTCAGCACTGACTTTATTTCAGTGAAAAGCTTCTTGAAAAGAGAAACAGTAGTTTGAAAAAAACAAACAGATCTTAAATCAAAAAGATCATGAGCTGTTCTTTAACAATAAATTCAAGAAAAGTTTCTGGTAATGTTGGTTAATATCTATAATGCCATGTTTTTGCTGTAGTGTCAATCATGTTTTGGAACCTGCTGAACTTTAAGCTAAATGTTTTGTCATTTATTTTTTCTTTCTTCAGAAGTGTCACCTGCACAGGCCACTGTTACTTGGTAGATCATAATAACTGGAAACCACTTCTATTTTTATCTTTCTCATTTGTGAGAAAAAGCATAAGTAGACATATAAGGTTAAGATACTGCTATGTTGATGGCATCACCCTTCATATAGAAATGTTCCTTCCCTCTGAATGTATTCATTTCAATCAGGAGACTTCATTTTGTTTAAAGAACATTTATTGACACATGCCATATGATAAATGTTAAGTCTTTGGCAATTAGACCCCGATCCTGAAATCGTGTATCTAAAAGGGGGGACGCAGCCGTGAGCAGGGGCGCGGGAAGGGGGTGCTGAGGGCGCTACAGCACCCCCTAGCGGCAGGCTAAAAAAAACATTTTATTTTATATATATTTATTTCATTTCATTGTGCCTGAGATTATATTTTATATTATTATTAAAATGATAATTTAAAACTATATAATAAATTATTTTGCTTCAGGGAAGAAAAATAAAAAAGATGTGGAAAAAAAGTTTTTTGTTAGTTTTTAGTCGGCTACTTTTAACGTGACGCACAACAACATAAGTAACTCACATGGCCAAAAACGTATCTCGGAATTTTTTCTCTCTAAAAATGCTAAATCTGCTAAATCATGTGCATAATCTGTATACTGGTCAATATCATGTTTGTGGTATTTGAATTATTATTTTATGGTTATTGCTGCTGCAGCCGTGCATAATCTGTGTAATATGTAGCCAATAAATTCCATATTGTTGGTAAAATAATATTTGACATCTTTGTAGTGTGTGTGTGTGTGCTCGCGCTTTTGTGCCAGTAATAGTGTTCACTGGAGTCCATTGTGATGCCACTGTGTGCGTGTGCGTGTGCGTGTGCGTGTGTGTGGTTTCCCCCCCCCCGTTGGTGCGTAATTAGCACATCGGACAGCACCTCAGCACCCCCACTCAAAATACCTTCCCGCGCCTCTGGCCGTGAGCATATAGGGAACCCCCCCGGGGTCTAGACACTGGTGATGATGCTGAAGATCTGGATTTGATGAGGAGATGGGATGAAGAGGAGGTGTGATGAGGTCTTTGGATTAGCACTCCTGGCACTGGATATGATGAAAGGAGGTGGATGGGGAGGAGCTGGTCGGCAGCATGAACACCTGAAATCACAGCTGACTGCAGGAGAGAGGAGAACCATTTTAAAGTTTGGCTGCAGCACGGTGATTGGCTGCTGAGATTGAGTTGAAATGTAATAGGTTAAAAAGAAAGCCCGTGGTGAGCTGATTATAAGCAGCTGCGGAGTGAATGTATACCAGTCTTCCTGAAAGAACTTGCGCTGAGCTTCATTTCAATCAGGAGAGACTTTTTTTTGATAAAGAACATTTATTGACACATGCCATGGGATAAATGTTAAGTCTTTGGCGATTAGACCCCGATCCTGAAATCGTATATCTAAAGGGGGGATGCAGCCGTGAGCATATAGGGAACCCCCAAAAAGGAGGAAAGTGGATGAAAGATTAAGATCGGACCACTTGACGAAGGATTTGACCTTACCAGGTGGCATGGATTCTGCTGAGACATGATTGAGGATTTAGACCGAGATTTATGCAGTGAGGCAGAAATGTATATAAATGAAGTAGAGTGGCCGGGTATGAACTAGGAAAAGAGAAACCCCCAACAAACGAATGATGAATGATGCGATGCAATGAATCATTACGATAATATCCGTGAGTGATATGACAGTAGTGCTGCGCTGAATGTGGGCATATGTACTTACCTTACGTGATGCGACGAGTCTAAACTGGCAAGCAAGCAAGAATTAGACAGGAATGTGAGCGGAGAGAAAAGGAAAATAGGATAGGGTGAGCAGAGAGAGAAGGAAAATAGGATAGGGTGAGCGGAGAGAGAAGAAAAATAGAATAGGGTGAGCAGAGAGAGAAGGAAAATAGGATAGGGTGAGCAGAGAGAGAAGGAAAATAGAATGGGGTGAGCTGCGCTCCCTGTGATACTGACTATTGCATGGAGCAAGACTTCTGATGGCTCAGGCAGTCTGCTGGCTATTGCGAGACTTCTGATGGCTCAGGCAGTCTGCTTGCTATTGCAAGACTTCTGATGGCTCAGGCAGTCTGCTGGCTATTGCAAGACTTCTGATGGCTCAGGCAGTCTGCTGGCTATTGCGAGACTTCTGATGGCTCAGGCAGTCTGCTGGCTATTGCGAGACTTCTGATGGCTCAGGCAGTCTGCTGGCTATTGCAAGACTTCTGATGGCTCATGCAGTCTACTTGCTATTGCAAGACTTCTGATGGCTCAGGCAGTCTGCTGGCTATTGCGAGACTTCTGATGGCTCAGGCAGTCTGCTGGCTATTGCGAGACTTCTGATCGCTCAGGCAGTCTGCTGGCTATTGCGAGACCTCTGATGGCTCAGGCAGTCTGCTGGCTATTGCGAGACTTCTGATCGCTCAGGCAGTCTGCTGGCTATTGCAAGATTTCTTATCGCTCAGGCAGTCTGCTGGCTATTGCAAGACTTCTTATCGCTCAGGCAGTCTGCTGGCTATTGCGAGACTTCTTATCGCTCAGGCAGTCTGCTGGCTATGGCAGGACTTCTTATCGCTCAGGCAGTCTGCTGGCTATTGCAGGTCTTCTGATCGCTCAGGCAGTCTGCTGGGATAAGTGAGAGAGGCATAGCATGGGGTAAAACATTATTTTAGAAGGATGTGATAGACCACCACCAGTTATATGCATAGCTTACCGTAGGAGTTTAAGAGTTTTTGATTAGCCAGTACGGTGCGGATATCAGGTCAGATAGGGCATGCGTGTGGTTACACGCATAAGGGCAGAATAAGCAATCATTATAAAACAGAGAATGAACAGGACAGGGATACAATTAGATGAAACCGTTCTGGAGAAGTGCTCATTAATGACTAATGTAATGCAATGAAGATATTCTGCAGATGATTAAAACGTGAGCCGAGTGAGTGACTCATTGCTGTGAGAGACATACGCTGCAAAACTACATTGAGCATGAGTTGTTTATATTGCATCCATTCCTTATGCTTGACGGAAAAGTGTGCTGTTGGATTGAAGCACCCTTCAGTGGTTGAAGGTTCGAGCCCGCTCCGCGCCGTTCGTTTGATGAGTGGTCTGCTATAAAAAGGAAGGGCTCAGACACAGAGATATGAGGTTTAACAATAAGCTGATTTAATGGTAAAAACAACAGTACAATATAACGAAGTACTTCGGGCCTTGGTTCTTACTACCGTGCGATGTACGTATCAGACAGTCAGACAGAACAGAGGCCCCGAGTGTACAGAATTCATAATATTTATGCCCACAAACGGAGAGGTGTGGGAGGAGTTGTGTCGGTTGCTCCTCCCTAGGTGTTCATCCATTGGTGGACTCACTCCTGGGCGAATCAGAGTGAGTCAGCCATTGACGAGGTCTAAACAGCGAATCAGAGTGAGTCAGCCATAGGTGTGGGAAGTTTGGATCTCCTGCGCCGCCATCAGTCCCAGGTCATCTTTTATGGCAGCCATAAAATAAACAATTCTGGGTTGAACGGGGTGAGGTACCAATCCTTATCTTCGTTTATCCTCAGCACCTGGCCGTACCACTCCGCATCCCAATCTTTCTCTCAGTACAATCTCTGCATAGACTCAATGGTGTCAGTTTTATTACCTTTCTCCTGCAACCCCCCCCATGCTCCTATCCGGCCCATTAAAAAACCCGGGGGGGGCGACTGGATCCTCTACATTCCTAAGTCAACGCACACACAATTGACCACATCAAACAAAACAAAATAAGAACACTTGGTCTAGTTTCATAAGTATACATTTTACACAGACAAAGTTATAATTTTGAAACAGGTTATAATTATTGAAACAGGTTATATAGGATATACAGGTTACTTTAGTGCATTGAGACATTAGCTGAGATCTGCTATTGAAGTACCAGATAGAGGGGATCGTATGATCATAAAAGCAAGCACGGTTTGCACCACCACCAGTTATATGCATGAAAGTATGAAGGAGAACCTGTGCATTCTTTCTTTCTTTTATATTTATTCATTTTTTAAATATATAATTATTTCATCCGGACTGCCCCAACCCAAGGGGGGGCCGAGATACGAATCTGATGAGACACGGAGGCGATCATGCCTAAACGTGCTGTGAACACGGATAAACGTCACTTATCTGCTGGTTGAATTTCCTGGGAGGGATTGAATGCGGCGTAGAGGGCCTGCACGCGGTCGGCTTGTGCGTAATGCGACTTCCGTGTTCACGGATCAGCTGATCGAGGGGCCTCGACTCCGTTCTGATGCCGGATCGGCTTGTTCGCTTATGCCGAGACGGCCGGACGTACCCGTGTTTCTGCCGATGGAGGTCTCCTGGAGACTCTCCTCTCGCTCTTGCTTGATATCTGCAACGAGGATCTGAAACGGGTATGTCGGTAGCATGAACACCTGAAATCACAGCTGACTGCAGGAGAGAGGAGAACCATTTTAAAGTTTGGCTGCAGCACGGTGATTGGCTGCTGAGATTGAGGTGAATGTAATAGGTTAAAAAGAAAGCCCGTGATGAGCTGATTATAAGCAGCTGCGGAGTGAATGTATACCAGTCTTCCTGAAAGAACTTGCGCTGTGCTTCATTTCAATCAGGCATATTATATGAAGTGTTTGTGTGGCCTGGGGGCCAATAGAAACATATTGTAATGGGGGCTGTGGAGGAACTACTAGCCAATAGATACGTCTTTATGGTTTAAGCAACCCACTCTCTTCAGTCTGCGTACAAATGACACGACTTTACACATTGGAAATGCGTGCAATAGATACGCAGAAGTCCGATTTTGCGTGCATATGATACGCTAACCATTCCCATTGAGATCTGAGGCCGAGTTTTGCGTGCATATTATACGCCACGTTTCTTGCCTGCACCACTTGTTTTTGTCCGGTCGGTTCTTGGTAGACCGGAAGCTGTGTGGTTCATAAAAACATTTTCTTACTCAATACCAAGCCACGATTATTGTTTTTATTTTAAATCGTATAATGTCGGACTTTTTTTGCCGTCTGTGAGGAAAAGAAATGGGCTCAGAGCTTCAGAATAATGAAATCTTTATTTTTTTAATCTTTTTTTCCTTCTAATTTGTTATTCTTTTCTAAATAACACACCGTTATTTACTCAACAACAACACACAATTATCCTTGTTTTTATTTATTCGTTTAATTCTATAATCTCGGGCTTTTTAGCCGTTCCTCAGGAACTGAATTTCAAAATAAAGTCACCGGAAACAGACGTAGGCCTATAAGGGACATTTCGAGCATCATTGCGATACACCACAAACCACACTGAACTGATTACCCAAGATCCTCAGCTAGAAGCTCGGTGATTGGATTGTTTAGCCGCAATGCACGCTGGGATATGGTGTTAATGCGATATGAAATCCGAAAAACATTTAAAAAAAGAAAATAATACTTTATTCCGAGTGTGCTTGCTTTTCTCTTTGGAAGTCATCACATAACGGCATTGTAATACACGGTTCGGCTGCATTAAATATTACACATCTGCCGTAGTTCTTTATTTATAGAGCCCTGATTAGAAGACTTCTAGACAAACTGGAAGAAATGCCGCCGAAACTGAATATGTGACGTGGATCATAAATATATCAGCAATTAAACAACATCTTCCATTTCTTTTCACACAATACGTCTCCTTGCAGTATCAACACTAATTCGGCTGACTTTTATATTTGATCCAATTGGTAGATAGGTTATATTTACACCATAACGGTGCACAGCTGATATAAAAGGACTTGTAGTTTTTAAAGATATTACTGATTTTCTTTGAATATAAGAATGTAAATACTGAGTTGAGAGAATAGTCAGGGGTTTTTGGGTGATGGTAGACACATCTATGGAATCACAATTTCAATAGCTTACCATTAAATGACAGATATACCTTTCTGTCTGTGATGTTTTACAAATCAGATATTAATGTGTAGAAGTAAAACATGAGAAATAGTATAGCAATATCCTGTAAAATTATGTGAAAACATGAATAAAACTACACATCTTCAGATGTTATACATACATAAGTGTCCTACACTAATAATACAAAGTTATTATTAGTATGCTGTGTGTACCTTGTGTGCACCGCCTAGTGGTTAAAGCACGTTATTGAATTATTTTTGTTGAATAATGTTATTTTTGTTGAATAATGTTATTTGATGAAAAAAATATTAAGAGTACATACTTTCATAGGGGGAAAGTAGAAGGTCAATGATAGAAATATAGAATATAAAAAATCAAGAAGATACTGTAAGTGATCTCTACAATAAAACAGTTTAGTGCCGGATGTACAAAGATATTAATATGAGGATGTGCAAAACAGACAAACTAATTAACCTTTATTTAAACATTAAAGAATACTTTAGGTTAAGGTCTTCTTTTAAATAAGAAAAAAGCTTTTGGGATATCTACACATAAATATTAAGCCTGACAAAGTACTTAACGTCTAATATATTGCTTTCCTGCCTATGTTGAAGCACTTATTTTAACTGATATTATACACATTAATTATACTCTTATGTATGTAGATAGTATAAGAAATGTGCAGAATTTGACAGTTTAATGGTGGAGGTATACACACATATTGATAGATGTCTTGTAATGCACTGTTGAGGAAGCTGTGACCCAAGTTTTTCATTCATTGCATAACTTCAACATAGTTCAGGTGTAACTAAAGTCTGCTTTAAGGGTTGTTTATATTTCACATCATTAATCAGAATCTGCAAAGTAACTAAAATAAATGTAGTGGAGTAAAAATACCAGGTTAACCTCTGAATTGTAGTGGAGTAGAATTACAAAGTAACAATGAGCTGTCATGTGGGTATATATTAATGCTGCCCATTATGGACACAAGCGATTTTCACCCATTTATTAATTACATGTTTTAAATGTGTACACACCAATGTGTTTCCTATCGCCTAAACCTCCAGGGATGTACACAGTTTAATACTGGCAACTTCTAATTGTGGGAAAAACGAAAACGTCTTTTAAAACTACAATTCCCAGTAGAGACCGCTATAGAACATGTTGCGAAACCCATGTGCGAAACACAATAGCCAGCATGTGTAGTTCTGGGGGGGCGTTCGAGTCCAGCTTTCGATAGTCTGCCGTGGTTTCGTTCCATTTCAAAGAGCTGTTTGACGCTCGGCGTAACCTTGGCGCACTGCCACTCCAACATCCAATCCCAGAGCTTGAAGATGAATCACGGGGTTTGTCAAGCAACGGGACTGTAGTCCCAAACGATAGCTGAGGATTATGGGTAGTGTAGTGTCTTGGCCATCCTAAACTCTGAAATGTTTTTCGGATATCATATCGCATTAACACCATATCCCAAAGTGCATTGCGGCTAAGGATCTTGGGTAATCAGTTCAGTGGGTTGTGGTTGTCGTGTGTATCGCAATGTTTCTCGAAATGTCCCTTATAGGCCTACGTCTGTTTCCGGTGACTTTATTTACGGCTAAAAAGCCCAAGATTATAGAATTAAACGAATAAATAAAAACAAGGATAATTGTGTGTCATTGTTGAGTAAATAACAGTGTGTTATTTAGAAAAGAATAACAAATTAGAAGGAAAAAAAGAAAGATTTCATTATTCTGAAGCTCTGAGCCACATTTCTTTTCCTCACAGACGGCAAAAAAAGTCCGACATTACACGATTTAAAATAAAAACAATAATCGTGGCTTGGTATTGAGTAAGAACATGTTTTTATGAACCACACAGCTTCCGGTCTACCAAGACCCGACCGGACAAAAACAAGTGTGCAGGCAAGAAACGTGGCGTATAATATGCACGCAAAACTCGGCCTCAGATCTCAATGGGAATGGTTAGCGTATCATATGCACGCAAAATCGGACTTCTGCGTATCTATTGCACGCATTTCCAATGTGTAAAGTCGTGTCATTTGTACGCAGACTGAAGAGATTGGGTTGGGTTTAAGACAGAAATTAGCAACCAGTGTTTCAACAGCACTTAAATAAATATATTTTCATGTGATTATTTCAAAGCTTACATCCCTGAATTCAATTATTTCATAACATGTGCAACAAAGAAAAAGGTTTTTTTATAAAATTGAAGGTTGTGTATATATTTTTTTAAAGTATAAAGGATAAAAATTACGAGAAATATATATTTGTTTCTAATTTGAAATAATTAGATTTGTGTGCAGGCGGCTGGCCTGTGTTGGATATCTGTGCTGCTGGCAGTCAGTCTCTCTATTGGAGACTGTGCGACGATGGATATAAGTTATGTTGAAAACATTTTCAAATCAATCCGGACCAAGTGAGTCAATTTGATTCTAGTAGTACCAAAAGTTCAGCCTTTCTTGATTCCTTGAAACATAATTATTAATGTGTGAATGCTTGTGTTTGGGATGCACAAACCCTGTCAAATTAAGAGAAAGCTTAAGACTTTTCCTTTTATTAAAGCTTATATTTAGGGCTGGCTCAAGCTTGCCATTTACATCCTCCTGGGTCCTTCATTTTGTTGTATTTTAATGCATTTTATTTTATTATATGTCCACGTTACAATTGTTGTCATTTGGATTGTCCATGTCTACTTTTATAAATGTCATCTATGTTTGATGATGTGTACACGCTGTACCCTGAGACAAATGTTTAACTTTTTATTTTGAGATGTATTTGTTCTGATTTGAATGCAGCTGTAAATTTGCCAGTCACAAAAGGTATCACAAAAATCAATCAAATCTTAAAAATGAACACTGAAATCTGCTTTAATAGTAATTAATAGTTTTGTGGGATACTGAATATAGTTACTTGTTTGCTTATTGTTTGTTTATGGATACTTACAGTTTACTCTGACAAAAGGTAATTCCGTGTGTTTGTTTTCTTTGACAGCTAGCTAATCACAAACCGGCAGTTCAGTGTGGCTGTAAACATCCCGGAGGACCAGGAGCAACTGGCTCAGGCTTTTGCTGATATCGATACGGACACAATGAGACAAGTGGTTTCACGTGGTGGTGTGGATGCTAATAATGCTAAAGTCAATCGTCAAAGTAAATGTTTTAATGTTAAAAGTCCATGTAGTAGCTGTAAATCAAACTATTAGCTAAAACAGGGCATTGTGTTTATGGGATGGTAGTACTGCCTCACAGTAAGTGAGGGTCGCAGTTTTTATCCCACCATCTGCCACATTCATGCATGGGGTTTTCTCTGGGTGCTCCAGTTTCCTCCCATACATTTTTTAATAAAAATATTATCATGATTTTCTCTACAATGGCTTTTCTTATGATTAACTGTCACAAATGCTGCTAGAACATTAGGTTCCTCACACGGCTGTCTTTGTTTCTGCTGGAGATCAGGTGAGGTACCAACATTGAGTTGTAGGTCTTTTATTCGAACATCAATTAGATCATTGTATTATGTTTGCGAAGGAAGATATTCCCATTAATATAACTTTACAAATTGTCTCTGCAAACTGTAAAATATTAGAATTGTAAGTTCAAATATGAACTGAACTAACTCTTTTTACTGTTAGAGCTCCACTGCTCTTCTCTTGTTTTACCTCACAGCTCAGGTGTAGAAGAGAGTAGCCTCACATGCACTTACTTCTGTATTTCTACGATTTAACACGTTAATTTGGCTTCTCCATTTCTTCAGAAATCACCCTCCTCAATCTGCAAGTCACAATGAACACTTTGTCTACATAGAAAACAGACAGCTTTTTTTAAGGTTTAGAAAATTGTAAAAAAATAAATAAAAATGGCCCACAGAGGGGAAATGTACATTCTGCATCTGACCCCTTGAATCGGTTCCCAAGCCAAGTCCCTGCGGACTTCGCCACTAACCCCCTGATAGAAAAGATAAGGAAATGTATAGTCTAAAAAAATACTCAAAAGTTACACACTTGTGTAAAAAAAAGACAAATAGGATAAACCGTTCAGAATGCATATGTGCTTTTAATCAAAGTTCATTAACTTTGCCGTTAATAATAATGTTGTTAACTTTTAAAGGTCCCATGTCACGGCCATTTCTACTGATCATAATTCCATTGTTGAGGTCTACTAGAATAGATTTATATCGTTCAATGTTCCAAACTCACATTGGTTTCTCATACAGCATCTCTGTATAGTATGTGTATTCACTCTCTGTCCTACACGGCTTGTTGGAGCTCCTGCCCCCCCCCCTCCCTATGAGCCCAGTGGCCGTCTGCGAGACAGCGAGACACAGCGAAACTCAGCCCGAAACCAGCCCGAACACACACACACACACCCGCAGCCTGGCTGGGAGTTTGTGTGTGTGCTCACACACCGACTCACAGCCTCGCCGCGTCCCGCCGTCTCAGGGAGGAGAAATCGGCGGAGCTGCAGCTGAGAAAAGATTGAGTGTGTGTGTGTGTGAGGAAGTCCGCGGATTGGTCCATTTGGACCAATCCGCGGACTTAACGTAACGGCTCCACGGATTAGTCAATTTGGACCAATGGGTCCATTTGGGTATGGGCACGTCACTGTACCCAGGAAGAAAACAATGGAAAAAGAGAAATCTCCAACGAGGCGTTCTGGGGCAGCATAGACGGGTATTTTCTGTGTTAGAGTTTTACTCGCTACAGGGTGTACTTTGAGGGTTTGTGACTCTGCAGACCGTTTACATGCAGAAAAAGCTACGTAACACACAAGGGGACGGGTAATAACCAGAAAAGCATGACATGGGACCTTTAAATGGGTATCACATATAAATATTTTGGGTAATTAATTGATTGCTAATTTCTACAATACACCCATAATCGTCTGTTATTACACCGATATTACACATTAATAAACCGTTATTACACCCATCTTACACCATTATTACTCCCTAATTAATAATACGGTTGTAATAATGGTTTATCCTGGATGTAATTACGGAGTAATATTGGTGTAAGATGGGTGTTATAACGGTGAAATATGTAACACTGTTATTACACCCATATAACACCAATATTACATCCAGTTGACACATGGAGACACCCTGTCAAATGACTGTGTCCCCCAGGAAACAAACCATTCAAGGGTTAAGAGAATTAATCCTCATGATTTTCATAATCTCTTCTCTAGCATCATCATGGTCCCTAAAAATGACATATCAGTGTCTGCTGCAGGAAAAGGGATAGAATAAAGTTGTAAACACATCCATCGAAGTGCTCAAACACAAAACCAGGGGGAAGACACACATAGGTGACCAGTTCAGTTTTATAATTTGGGGGCTGAAGGTATAAACACATTCTTGGCACTGCTAGACTAGAAGAAATAAGCCACATACATACTGATTATATTATTCATACATTACCAATGTGTTACAGGTGGCGCAGTGGATAGAGCCTTGGTCCGGGGATCAGATGGTCACAGGTTCAATCCCCCCTGCAGTCAGCATGTCGTTGTGTCCCTGGGTGAGACACTTCACACCAAATTGCTCCTGTGGGGATTGCCCACAGTATTGAGAATGTAAGTCGCTTTGGATAAAAGAGTCTAACAAGTAGCATGTAATATTATCATGTGGGAAGTTGTTCTTTAACACTAAACTCAAAACGTTTCTGTTAATGTTGGTTAATATGTGATATGTCATGTGTTTTTACCTTTATTTGTCTTTCTTTAGAAATGTGTGCTGCACTGTCACTGTTACTTGCTATCTCATTGTTTACAGAGAGAAACTTCTGTAAAATCTTTATCTTTGAAATACAGAAGAACGATGAGGTAAGTCACTTTGAGGTTTACGTTGACGCCATCTCACGCCTCTCTTTAAAAATGTTACTACCCCCCTGACTGTATTCACTGCAGCACCTTAGTTAGCTACACCATAAATGAACAATTACAAATGTGTTAAATGTATGAAATGTGTTTACCAGATGAGGTTAATTATCAATGTTTTCCTCAAATAGGCTCTGATAAAGCCACTGTGCGCTACCAGCTCAACACCCAACAGCTGATGGACACAGAGAGTAGAGAAGTAACTAAGATTTAGCAGCTAAAGGCACAGATAACAGAGCTAAAAGAGGGAATAGACAGATAGACAGAGGTAGGAAGTCAACAGCTGCAACTTAAAGACATTTTATGTTTATTTTACACAAGTGAAATAAACAGAATAAAAAAAACTATCAGAATAACTGAGCAATAAAGAATACGATTATTTTATATCTTTTAATAAATTTCATGCAAAATATGAATAATTTATTATGAATGTAAAACGATACCCATGGGCAGTCGCTTACCCGGTGTGTAATAACAGAAAAGACTTTAATGAAATCACTGCTGCACTTAGCAGCTGTAGATTATATACAGTATTTGTATTCAGAATTTGAGACAGTCACACTAGGTCTTGTTATTCTAACTTTCCCTGTAATGATCAGCTTAATAATGATACTGTTTGTTAAACACACTGCGCTGTGGACCTGGAAACACTTGAAGACAATTGTCTATCAAATCAAGACAATGTGAGTTGATTTATGAATCTTTCACTGAAAGTTGTGATATGGGGTCTGTTGCTACGACGAATAGAGAGCAACAAAAATATATATTAATAAAGTAAGGCGGTAATATCATCATATCATGTTTTTTTTAATTAAAAAACAGAAAGCAATGGCTTTTAGAAAAGTGAACTTACTCTCATCGGAAACACACTGCAAGAGCATAAGAGGAAAGAGAAGAGAAGAATTAAAAAGCTGCAGTTCTGGTAGATGGTACTGATTATATTATTATAAATGAATATGCTTTGCACATTGCAGAGGATATTTAACAGATCAAAAGGGAACTGAGCAGGGGCGGAGCTTCAGGGGGGGCTGTAGGGGCTGGGCTCCCCGGGCCCGGGACGGTCGGGACCCAATGGGGGCCCGTCGCCGAGGCAGCAGGCTCCGCCCCCGAGATATTCGCCGGCGGGCCCTGCTGCCTCGCGCCACTGAGTGCACTGACGTTCGTGGTCATATTAGGTATAAAGCATTGTAGCCTATAATATGAGTTGAACTTGTGCTGCTATTTTCGCACTCACATTTAACATTAAAACATGAAAAATTGCAAGTGAATCCCTTCTATTGTCTCCAAATGTATTTTGGGTAAATTCGTCATAAACAGCCGTCCATCAACATCATACGTAAATGAACGTCAACGTCATCATCAATCACTTGTCATTCAACAGAGCACTGCCTAAGCATGAGCAGTTATAAACATAAAAGTGGAGCTACAAAACGCAAAGAAAAAGATAAAAAGGACCAAGGAAAAGCCAAATTGTCCAAGCTAGATGGATATTTTTTTCGCCCTACTCCTCCTCCTGCGGGAGATGAACCTGAAGTTGTTGCCACTGCCAGCCGTGTTTCATCCCCGAACGACTCTGTTAAAAATGTCCCTGGAGTGAAGCAGTTCTATGACACTGTAGAGACGCTCTACAACTTTTTTGGTCACAGTATCAAACGATGGGCATTGCTCAGTGAGTTAATGACGCCAGAGAGCAGAACTATCACATTAAAACGCTTATGTCCCACTCGCTGGTCATCTCGCCATGATGCGCTTGTTGCGTTAAGGCACAGATATGGAGACATTATAAAAGCCCTCGTCAAAATATCCCTTACCAGTGACAAAAAGGATGAGCGCAATGAAGCAAGTGCACTCAAGAATGCCATAAGCAAATTTCGCTTTCTATTTTTGGTCAACATGCAGACCAAGATTTTGGAAAGCATAAATTGTGCTTCACAGTTACTGCAAGCAAAAGACGCGGATATTCTCAAAGCATCTACTCTACTGCAAAATGCCATCAGTGTTTTGGTGGAGTATAGGGGACAATTTGATGAGGCGAAGTCCGCCACTCTTGCACTGGCTACTAAATGGGGAAGTCAAACACAGTTTGAAACAACCAGGGCCAGGAACGTTAAGAGACACTTTGATGAACTTTCTGAAGACAGCCGCCTCACTGACGCAGAGAGCAACTTTCGGGTGACCGTTTTCAATGCATGTCTCGATATAATCATCCAGCAACTGTCCCAAAGATTCACCAGCTTAAATGCAACTGTGAACATGTTTGAGGCAATTCACCCCAACACACTACTGCAAGCAAAGGATGAAGATTCACACCAAGCTGCCCAGCGGCTTATAGAGCACTACAGTCGGGACATCGCCGCCAGCTTCCCTGGCCAGCTGCTTTCTTTCAGAACCTGTTTCAGGGACCAAATACAAAAACTAAAATCTGTCGCGGATCTGGTAAAAATGCTCATTGTTTACGACCCAGCAGTAACATCTACATTCAGTGAGGTTTGCACAGCCTTCATCTTATTTCTGACACTTCCTGTCACCGTGGCAACCGCCGAGCGCTCTTTCTCCAAATTAAAACTCATCAAAAACTATTTGAGGAGCACGATGGGACAGGAGAGACTGAGTGGACTGGCCTTGCTGTCCATCGAAAGTGACCGAGCCAAGAAATTGGACATACAGCGGATTGTGGACGAGTTCGCGGAGCGCAAGGCTCGCCGAGTACCCTTCAAGTAGTGGTGAGTACACTTTAAATTTAATTTGTACAGTAGCCTACTTGTACGTGAATGTATGGGCCGCCGTGCCAATTTTACACTGCTCTGCTCTCATGGTGGCTGCTGGCTGTCCATGGTGAATGGTGTGTCAGAAATGTAGTCATTTTATTAGGCTATGTTTTCGTTGTCCTTGTGGTTTGTTGGACTTTATGTCATATCATTATTATCTCTGATATATATTTCGTTTCTATACCCTTTGTAGAAACGAAATCTTAAATATTAAACATTAAACCTTTTCTTTAGTTACTTTTCTTTCAAACATTGTTTTAAATTGTAATCTTACTGACTGAGCGACTTTTTACGCACGAGCGTCAGATTACCACCCCGGACTCCCGATATTTTTGTCAAGCTTTATTGGGTTTAAAGGGCCCGGTCGTGTGGCCCCGCCCCCCGGCCCGGGTCTGATATGTGCCGCCAGTGCTGTGAGAGACATACGCTGCAAGACTACATTGAGCATGAGTTGTTTATATTGCATCCATTCCTTATGCTTGACGGAAAAGTGTGCATTGAGACATTAGCTGAGATCTGCTATTGAAGTACCAGATAGAGGGGATCGTATGATCATAAAAGCAAGCACGGTTTGCACCACCACCAGTTATATGCATGAAAGTATGAAGGAGAACCTGTGCATTCTTTCTTTCTTTTATATTTATTCATTTTTTAAATATATAATTATTTCATCCGGACTGCCCAAACCCAAGGGGGGGCCGAGATACGAATCTGATGAGACACGGAGGCGATCATGCCTAAACGTGCTGTGAACACGGATAAACGTCACTTATCTGCTGGTTGAATTTCCTGGGAGGGATTGAATGCGGCGTAGAGGGCCTGCACGCGGTCGGCTTGTGCCTAATGCGACTTAAAAATACACTGAGTAAGAACATGTTTTTATGAACCACACAGCTTCCGGTCTACCAAGACCCAACCGGACAAAAACAAGTGGTGCAGGCAAGAAACGTGGCGTGTAATATGCACGCAAAACTCGGCCTCAGATCTCAATGGGAATGGTTAGCGTATCATATGCACGCAAAATCGGACTTCTGCGTATCTATTGCACGCATTTCCAATGTGTAAAGTCGTGTCATTTGTACGCAGACTGAAGAGATTGGGTTGGGTTTAAGACAGAAATTAGCAACCAGTGTTTCAACAGCACTTAAATAAATATATTTTCATGTGATTATTTCAAAGCTTACATCCCTGAATTCAATTAATTTCATAACATGTGCAACAAAGAAAAAGTTTTTTTTATAAAATTGAAGGTTGTGTATATATTTTTTTAAAGTATAAAGGATAAAAATTACGAGAAATATATATTTGTTTCTAATTTGAAATAATTAGATTTGTGTGCAGGCGGCTGGCCTGTGTTGGATATCTGTGCTGCTGGCAGTCAGTCTCTCTATTGGAGACTGTGCGACGATGGATATAAGTTATGTTGAAAACATTTTCAAATCAATCTGGACCAAGTGAGTCAATTTGATTCTAGTAGTACCAAAAGTTCAGCCTTTCTTGATTCCTTGAAACATAATTATTAATGTGTGAATGCTTGTGTTTGGGATGCACAAACCCGGTCAAATTAAGAGAAAGCTTAAGACTTTTCCTTTTATTAAAGCTTATATTTAGGGCTGGCTCAAGCTTGCCATTTACATCCTCCTGGGTCCTTCATTTTGTTGTATTTTAATGCATTTTATATTATTATATATATGTCCACGTTACAATTGTTGTCATTTGGATTGTCCATGTCTACTTTTATAAATGTCATCTATATTTGATGATGTGTACACGCTGTACCCTGAGACAAATGTTTAACTTTTTATTTTGAGATGTATTTGTTCTGATTTGAATGCAGCTGTAAATTTGCCAGTCACAAAAGGTATCACAAAAATCAATCAAATCTTAAAAATGAACACTGAAATCTGCTTTAATAGTAATTAATAGTTTTGTGGGATACTGAATATAGTTACTTGTTTGCTTATTGTTTGTTTATGGATACTTACAGTTTACTCTGACAAAAGGTAATTCCGTGTGTTTGTTTTCTTTGACAGCTAGCTAATCACAAACCGGCAGTTCAGTGTGGCTGTAAACATCCCGGAGGACCAGGAGCAACTGGCTCAGGCTTTTGCTGATATCGATACGGACACAATGAGACAAGTGGTTTCACGTGGTGGTGTGGATGCTAATAATGCTAAAGTCAATCGTCAAAGTAAATGTTTTAATGTTAAAAGTCCATGTAGTAGCTGTAAATCAAACTATTAGCTAAAACAGGGCATTGTGTTTATGGGATGGTAGTACTGCCTCACAGTAAGTGAGGGTCGCAGTTTTTATCCCACCATCTGCCACATTCATGCATGGGGTTTTCTCTGGGTGCTCCAGTTTCCTCCCATACATTTTTTAATAAAAATATTATCATGATTTTCTCTATAATGGCTTTTCTTATGATTAACTGTCACAAATGCTGCTAGAACATTAGGTTCCTCACACGGCTGTCTTTGTTTCTGCTGGAGATCAGGTGAGGTACCAACATTGAGTTGTAGGTCTTTTATTCGAACATCAATTAGATCATTGTATTATGTTTGCGAAGGAAGATATTCCCATTAATATAACTTTACAAATTGTCTCTGCAAACTGTAAAATATTAGAATTGTAAGTTCAAATATGAACTGAACTAACTCTTTTTACTATTAGAGCTCCACTGCCCTTCTCTTGTTTTACCTCACAGCTCAGGTGTAGAAGAGAGTAGCCTCACATGCACTTACTTCTGTATTTCTACGATTTAACACGTTAATTTGGCTTCTCCATTTCTTCAGAAATCACCCTCCTCAATCTGCAAGTCACAATGAACACTTTGTCTACATAGAAAACAGACAGCTTTTTTTAAGGTTTAGAAAATTGTAAAAAAATAAAAATGGCCCACAGAGGGGAAATGTACATTCTGCATCTGACCCCTTGAATCGGTTCCCAAGCCAAGTCCCTACGGACTTTGCCACTAACCCCCAGAGAGAAAAGATAAGGAAATGTATAGTCTAAAAAAATACTCAAAAGTTACACACTTGTTACACACAAGACAAATAGGATAAACCGTTCAGAATGCATATGTGCTTTTAATCAAAGTTCATTAACTTTGCCGTTAATAATAATGTTGTTAACTTTTAAAGGTCCCATGTCATGGCCATTTCTACTGATCATAATTCCATTGTTGAGGTCTACTAGAATAGATTTATATTGTTCAATGTTCCAAACTCACATTGGTTTCTCATACAGCATCTCTGTATAGTATGTGTATTCACACTCTGTCCTACACGGCTTGTTGGAGCTCCTGCCCCCCCCCTCCCTATGAGCCCAGTGGCCGTCTGCGAGACAGCGAGACACAGCGAAACTCAGCCCGAAACCAGCCCGAACACACACACACACACACCCGCAGCCTGGCTGGGAGTTTGTGTGTGTGCTCACACACCGACTCACAGCCTCGCCGCGTCCCGCCGTCTCAGGGAGGAGAAATCGGCGGAGCTGCAGCTGAGAAAAGATTGAGTGTGTGTGTGTGAGGAAGTTACTTAACGTAACGGCTCCACAGATTAGTCAATTTGGACCAATGGGTCCATTTGGGTATGGGCACGTCACTGTACACAGGAAGAAAACAATGGAAAAAGAGAAATCTCCAACGAGGCGTTCTGGGGCAGCATAGACGGGTATTTTCTGTGTTAGAGTTTTACTCGCTACAGGGTGTACTTTGAGGGTTTGTGACTCTGCAGACCGTTTACATGCAGAAAAAGCTACGTAACACACAAGGGGACGGGTAATAACCAGAAAAGCATGACATGGGACCTTTAAATGGGTATCACATATAAATATTTTGGGTAATTAATTGATTGCTAATTTCTACAATACACCCATAATCGTCTGTTATTACACCGATATTACACATTAATAAACCGTTATTACACCCATCTTACACCATTATTACTCCCTAATTAATAATACGGTTGTAATAATGGTTTATCCTGGATGTAATTACGGAGTAATATTGGTGTAAGATGGGTGTTATAACGGTGAAATATGTAACACTGTTATTACACCCATATAACACCAATATTACATCCAGTTGACACATGGAGACACCCTGTCAAATGACTGTGTCCCCCAGGAAACAAACCATTCAAGGGTTAAGAGAATTAATCCTCATGATTTTCATAATCTCTTCTCTAGCATCATCATGGTCCCTAAAAATGACATATCAGTGTCTGCTGCAGGAAAAGGGATAGAATAAAGTTGTAAACACATCCATCGAAGTGCTCAAACACAAAACCAGGGGGAAGACACACATAGGTGACCAGTTCAGTTTTATAATTTGGGGGCTGAAGGTATAAACACATTCTTGGCACTGCTAGACTAGAAGAAATAAGCCACATACATAGTCATTATATTATTCATACAATACCAATGTGTTACAGGTGGCGCAGTGGATAGAGCCTTGGTCCAGGGATTAGATGGTCACAGGTTCAATCCCCACTGCAGTCAGCATGTCGTTGTGTCCCTGGGCAAGACACTTCACCCCAAATTGCTCCTGTGGGGAATGCCCACAGTACTGAGAATGTAAGTCGCTTTGGATAAAAGCGTCTAACATGTAACATTATCATGTGGGAAGTTGTTCTTTAACACTAAACTCAAAACGTTTCTGTTAATATGTGATATGTCATGTGTTTTTACCTTTATTTGTCTTTCTTTAGAAATGTGTGCTGCACTGTCACTGTTACTTGCTATCTCATTGTTTACAGAGAGAAACTTCTGTAAAATCTTTATCTTTGAAATACAGAAGAACGATGAGGTAAGTCACTTTGAGGTTTACGTTGACGCCATCTCACGCCTCTCTTTAAAAATGTTACTACCCCCTGACTGTATTCACTGCGGCACCTTAGTTAGCTACACCATAAATGAACAATTACAAATGTGTTAAATGTATGAAATGTGTTTACCAGATGAGATTAATTATCAATGTTTTCCTCAAATAGGCTCTGATAAAGCCACTGTGCGCTACCAGCTCAACACCCAACAGCTGATGGACACAGAGAGTAGAGAAGTAACTAAGATTTAGCAGCTAAAGGCACAGATAACAGAGCTAAAAGAGGGAATAGACAGATAGACAGAGGTAGGAAGTCAACAGCTGCAACTTAAAGACATTTTATGTTTATTTTACACAAGTGAAATAAACAGAATAAAAAAAACGAATCAGAATAACTGAGCAATAAAGAATACGATTATTTTATATCTTTTAATAAATTTCATGCAAAATATGAATAATTTATTATGAATGTAAAACGATACCCATGGGTAGTCGCTTACCCGGTGTGTAATAACAGAAAAGACTTTAATGAAATCACTGCTGCACTTAGCAGCTGCAGATTATATACAGTATTTGTATTCAGAATTTGAGACTGTCACACTAGGTCTTGTTATTCTAACTTTCCCTGTAATGATCAGCTTAATAATGATATTGTTTGTTAAACACACTGCGCTGTGGACCTGGAAACACTTGAAGACAATTTTCTATCAAATCAAGACAATGTGAGTCGATTTATGAATCTTTCACTGAAAGTTGTGATATGGGGTCTGTTGCTACGACGAATAGAGAGCAACAAAAAAAATCTAATAAAGTAAGGCGGTAATATCATCATATCATGTTTTTTTTGTATTTTTAGGTGCCATGAGGAAGCAATGGCTTTTAGAAAAGTGAACTTACTCTCATCGGAAACACACTGCAAGAGCATAAGAGGAAAGAGAAGAGAAGAATTAAAAAGCTGCAGTTCTGGTAGATGGTACTGATTATATTCTTATAAATGAATATGCTTTGCACATTGCAGAGGACATTTAACAGATCAAAAGGGAACTGAGAACTTTTGAATGAGAGCCGCTTGTCTGAGCAACACGTCTGAAAGAGATCTGGTGCTGCTACTGCAACAGGGTCTCGCTCGCTGTGGTCAGCACGCTGTTGATGATAGTTAGGAACAAAGTGATTTTGTGAAATTAGTGTTAATAATTTACTTGAAGTCTCCCTGAAAGGAACTCACTTTCTCTTGTTCCTACAGTTAAGATCATTTGAACACAAAGAGGTGGAGCTGAAGTTTCAAGGTGTGGCCAAGGTCACCCTCTCCTCCTATAAAGGATGTTAGTTCAGACCGTCTTCACTGCAGCTTGCTTACTCCTCACACTCAGAGCAAAGAAGAAGAAGCAGAAGCTTTGGAGCATCCATCAGACATCTCTCTCCGACATACAGGTAAAAGAAACAAGGGAGAAAACACTAGAAAAACTTGTACTTTACTTGAGTATTCTTAGTTTATGCTACTTTATACTTCTAGTCCACAACATTTTAGAAGCCAATACTGTACTTTTTACTACATTTATTTGACAGCTCTTGTTTTTGGTTACTTACAAACATATATTTTGAAAGAGAGGACATTGTAGGAAAACAAATTAAATTCAATGTCAGTTATTTATTGAGCTGATTAACAATGTGAGTCAGGCAGCAATATGATGTTCTCTCTACATTAATGTTATTAAAAACACAATAAATCACAATTTAGGGCGACAGGGTTACATGCCTTGCATGACCCTAAATTGTTCCGTCAGATATATTACACAGTGATCGTGCCAATTCAAAATAATTCTGCTTGATATTTCTCGTCATTTAAAAAAAGGTTTAATGTCAATAGGGTTAAAACATAAAAGACTATTATTACTGTAATTTCCACATAATGTGAATAAAGCCATCATTCTGTGTTTCTGTTGCAGGTATTGTTCAGACTGACAGACCCTGTGAGACTAACAAAAATGAAGGTGAGGAATGTGTGGCTCTGATAGTTATTAGTTATTATTGTTTAATCTCTAGATAAATAATGTTTAATGTTGTTAGCCGTTTCTGTGGATTTATGATTGTTGATAATTAAGGTTCAGATAGAAATGAAGTGCATTGTTACAGCAAGCAGCAGACAGGCTCGGTGTTATCACTAACCCAACTGACTGCGCCCAAGATCTTTATCTGTTGCAGGTAAACACTGACAAAACAAAAAGAGGGCTAAACTAAATTTAAAAGTTAAAGTCTTAGTTGCATAAAACTACTGTTTCAACAGCACTTCAGTTTACGACAGAAGCATTGTTATTCCATAGCAGGAGCTATAGAGTTAAGTGTGATTTTTATATAATTTTTATATAATTTTTTAAAGTATCAAGGATAATAATTAAGAGACAGGTGTGTTTCTTTTTCACTTGTCCTCTCTCATGTTTGAAACTCTGTCAATGACTTGATTTGTGTGCAGGTGGCTGGCGTGTGTTGGATATCTGTGCTGCTGGCAGTCAGTCTGTCTATTGGAGACTGTGAGCCGTCGTTGGATCTACATTACGTCACAAGTATTGCTGAACGCATCGAGACCAAGTGAGTCAATTTGATTCTAATAGTACATAAAAGTTCAGCTTTTTTTAATCCCTTCAGAGTATTGATGTATTTTATTGATGTAGGTATTGGATATAGTTGATTAGTCACCAGAAATATCACAAAAGTCTTTAAAATGAACACTGAACGTTGTTTAAAAATAGAATTACATGTATTAATGGGATATTGAATATCTGGCCATATTTTTGCTGCACGTTAAAGAAGCAGTAAAAGTATGACCCTGATGTAAGAGTAGTTTCTAAATGTAGATGGAGAAAAGTGTCTCCTCAACAAACAGGATTCAGTCAGATTATATTCACACAGTCACTGCATCCAGAGGAATAATCCAAATCATGATGATTTTGACCTTTTGTCTAGCATCACCTTATGATGACATTTGTGATTTTATAAGTGAAATGTCTCGACAACTTCCTGTTACACTAAGGGCTTTTTCAACAGCCTCCGTTTTAGTTCATGTTAGGTGCTCATTAGTCAATCTTATAATGCTATCACAATAAAACATTAACGGCAATGTTTAGCCCATTAATGGTAGCATGTATCTGAAATGATTGCAGTGTGTAAGAACAATCTCAAAGAGCCGGGAGCATGGCTGTAGACTCTCAGTGTTGTTTTGGTTAAGTCCTCTGACATTTAAATAAAGTCTCCACTATCTTTAGTTTTGCATCTGTTTGGCTGGTTAAGATCTTAAGTGAAAATCACTAAATCAAATGTGCTTCAGTAACGTTGTCTGATCTGAAAGTAATGTCACCTGATTTCACACCAGTACTTATTGATTACCTAAATATCAAATGTACCAAGCAAGGTAACCCCCCCCCCACCTTATCACCTGAATCTCCTCCTAGAGTACCATTGAGTTCTTTTTAACCAAATATCTCTCAGAGGGGCGTGGGGAGGGGCTCCTTATTTTCATCTAAAGTAACAGACAGAGGCCGTTTCTCAATGTCGAGTAAAGCTGCTCCAGAGCCACTATTTCAAGTATACTACGTCATCGAGTGGCGCCGAAGGACTGTTTAAATGCCCAGCATACATGTGCTACCAAGCAAGCCTCCTCGACATTGAGAAACGGCCAGAGAATCAGCACTTTTGAAACAGGGCTGAAACAGAGGGGATTATGGGATGCTTCAATGATCTGTTTGGTGTTTAGAAACAAACCATTCAGAGACATGTTTTGTATATATCTGAGACCTATAATATATTGATGAAAAACAGTATAATAGGGGACCTTTAAGCATATTCAAGCAGTATCCTATACACCAACAAAGAAACACATGAGCACATATATTTAAAAAAACTAATTCAAATTTTGCAGCATGTATACTTACCATTGTGTATGAATACTTGTACTCTGACAAAAGGTAATACTGTGTCTGTTTTCTTTGACAGCTACCTAATCCCTAAATGGCATTTCAGCGTGGCTGTAAACATCCCGGAGGACCCGACCCGTTTGGCTGAGGCTTTTTATAATATCAATTTGGACGATGTGAAAAAAGTTCTTAATCAAGGCCAGGTGTACATAGGCAGCAATGCTGTTGTGGCAGTTCCTCAGAAGAAAGACACCTACACTGACCATGCAGAGGCACAGGTACTGGACAATTTAGGAAACTTAGCTAACACACGTCAGGGTAAGATTCTGGTCCTCTACTCCTGGCTTTCTCCATGTGGTGACAAGTGTACAAACATTAACAACAGGAACAATATCTTAAAAAAGATCCTAGATAATGTACTCAACAAATGGAAAAGCTATGCCTTTGTGTTTCATACAGTATACCCTGGGCCCCAGGGCAAGCCAGCTACTGAAGATGACATTAAAGGGACCCTTCGTAATCTTAGACAAGTAATAGTTGACGACAACATTTTCCGTTGTTACAACCCAAAGAATAGAGTACTCCAATGTGTCAAGTGCTTCGTAGATCCTTCACTAGATGCTAATCCTGTGGCTGCGTGTGTTAAAAATTAGGAATAAATGTGTGTAGGCCAAAAGAAGAGCTGACCTAGGCATTGACACAACTGGATCCTACTAAAATGTTACTTTGAAAAGTTCATTAATGCTCAACAATGCACTTGCAGCTTTAAATGGCTAGATATTACACCGGCACGCTAAGGACCCAAAAACACTCATCTTTGGTCACAAACTAATCAGCAGAGCTTTCATCCATTTCTTGCAACATAACTCTGAGGTTTATTTAATGTTTAGCATAAGATTGCCTTCTTTTGGTGTTGTTCTATGTTAATGTTGTGATGTATCTCCTGTACTTACTGCAGTTTGACTCCGTGTTGGTTTGAGAGGCATTTGTTGTTCTATCCAAATAACAAAACAAAAAACAGCCAACATAATTACATTGCACTGAGATTTAGAGTTTTAACAGACACACAATAAATGATTGACTGTATCAAATTTAAATGTTGTGCTTATGTAACGGCCTAACAATTTAACAAATTATGGAGGGACGTTTGATATTTGGTGCATGTTGAAAAAGTGCTCAAAATATATACTACCCTATTTCAAAAAGCCAAAGAAATGTTTAAAAATGATATTGTTTATTGTATATCAGCATCAGTCATAGGGTTTAAGTGATTGTACTCAATACTTATGTTAAACTTTACCAAATGATTTCTGCTTTTTCTGATTAAAGCTTTGCTAAGCATTCTCACTGTGTGTCAATCATTTGGAAACTCATAACCAAACTGTTATTTGATAAACTGAGCTATGTAAGTTGAACATGAACTAATAATACTACTGTATAGCTTATGCTCTCGTCTGATGGGAGGTATGCTATAAGAGCGCTAAAAAAGAAGAAAGGGATGTAGGGATGAACTCCAAGAGAAGGAGCCTCTCAAGTATTACAGTACCTCCTGCATGTTGCCGTGCCTTCAGCCTTGATGTTCAAACTGTTTCAGAAACCACATGGCTTGTGCCATAACCCTGTACATACAGTGTTAAGACTGACTGTACACGTTCCTGTTGTCTTGTAATGGTGATCTCAGCACTGACTTTATTTAAGTGAAAAGCTTCTTGAAAGAGAAACAGTAGTTTGAAAAAAAGCAGATCTTAACTCAAAAAGATCATGAGATGCAGTTGGGTATAAAAAAAGCATGTTACGCTTATTGTAAAGTAAGTAACAGTAAACACTTTTCTGATATTCACTGGATAAATATATTCATCGATAAAAGCTGTTCTTTATCAATAAAATCAAAAAAGGTTTCTGGTAATGTTGGTTAATATTAATATAAAATTCTGGTAATCTATTCTTACCTTTCTCCTTAAAGTCAAATGGACAAGCTATGCCTTTGTGTTTACCAAAGTATTTGACGAGAACCCAGGAGGTAAAGTTTCCGTAAGCGACATTAAAGGGACCCTTCGTAATCTTAGAAGAGTGATGGTTGACGACAACATTTTCCGTTGTTTCCCAGGGAAATCAATCAGATGCATCAAGTGTTTCCAGAGTCAAGAACAAGCTGAACCTGTAAATGAGTGTGTTGAAAACTCTGGGTAGAAAAAGTGCCATTGAGTAGAGACGTTTTCAGGATGACAGTCAGGTCCCACCGATGGGAACCCAGGCATTATCACAACTGGATCCTACTAAATGTTACTTTGAAAAAGTGATTTCATGCTCAACAGCTCACTTGCTGCTTTAAACTGCAAGCTTATTACACTTATACAATATTACAGTACACTGTGCTTCAAAGTTCATGTGATGGCAAAACAATATAACAAATAAAGTGGGGAAATAAATATTTGGTGGTTGTTAAAGTGCTATAAGTCTATTCAACCTGAAAAGTTGCTGTAAATCTAAAAACATAGCTAAATATAGTCTCCCTATATTAAAAAGTCAATATTCATGTTTCGCATGTACTTTACATTTGCAATTACATTTTCAAATATTATTATTAATACTTAAAGGTGGGGTAGGTAATTCACTTCAGAAACACTTGTTGTTATCTTCCATGGAATGCTCTTAAC
Source organism: Dissostichus eleginoides (assembly GCA_031216635.1). Taxonomy (NCBI): domain Eukaryota; kingdom Metazoa; phylum Chordata; class Actinopteri; order Perciformes; family Nototheniidae; genus Dissostichus; species Dissostichus eleginoides. Next base: position 32,624,039 of record CM062266.1, on the reverse strand, counting down.
ATCCCGATAGCAATGAATATATTAAATGCTTTGACAATAAATACATACAAAAAATGTCATCTGTGGAAGCCGTGGCGCTGTAAAAAGCACGACCAATCATCTGAGCCGGCCCGGCTAAAATAACTGGATGGCCTACCTGCCTGTCAGCCTTCCATCTGTGCACAAACTGATCTCGTGCCCTCATTGGTCATGTGTGCGTTCGTGTGTGTTGGAGGAGGGGCTCTGTGAGGAAGTCTGAAGGAAGGGGCAGATTTTTTCGGATGCGTACTTTCAAATTCTAGCGCACTCGAGCTGGTTTCTCCATTCTTACCTAGCCTACCTTTAAAGTGAAGATTTAATTGTAACAAATGTTTGATCAGATTCATATAATTGTAATCAACACTTGTTTTTTCTGATTAAAGCTTTGCTAAGCATTCTCACTCTGGCCGTCTGTGTGTCACTCATTGGGGACTCCTGCATAACTAAAGTGTTATCTGATAAACTGAGCGATGCAAGTTTAACACACCAAACTAACAAAACTGCTTCATAGCTTATGTGCTCACACCTAATGAGAGTTATGCTACAATAGCACAGACAAAGAAGAAACAGGTATAGGTGATAATAAAACTAAATGATCCAAATGAACCATACAGTTATCATCGTCTATCTGTAACATTATAACTCTAATGCAGGGAGGAGTCACTGTAGAATTGGACTACAGTTTTAGCTTGGTGTTCCTAATAATCTAGCAAATTAGTCTTGTTCAGCATTCAGTGTAATTTACTTTATAATGAAAACACATTTCCATTGCACTAATATTTGAATGTTCTATTTATAAGGTGTCTGTGTATTTAACCTACAGTATGTTCCTTGTTGTTCTATTAAGGCTTCCTCTTTCACACACGCAGTAAACCCCATCTTCTTCATTTCGTTAGTAATCATTATTCTCAATCTGCAAGTCACATGAAGCAGCAGACACGCCTAAGCATCACACATTCTCAGAAGGCCTTTTTTTGAGGGTAAACAAAAAGAAGGAACTATACAGTCTGAGAAAATACTAGAACTAAAACGTGCAAAGTAGTATTCAAAGCCCTTAGAATAAATGCATGCTTTAAAACAGTTTACATGACATTTTGCCATGGAAAATAATGTTCTGAAAAAATGAATGCTAAAGAAAACCAATCTCCCCTCTAGCACTATCATGGGCTAAAGTCCCTCAATACATACACAAGAAAAGAGAAATGACACTCCAACACATCTCAGTGTGTGCTGCAGGAAAGCAGATCAATTAAAGGCAGTCACACCAAGTTTAACAACCAAGTGCCATAGTGGTGTTGATCCGACTTCCTGTCTATTTACGTTATTCTTTTTCTGATCTAGGGCGATTCCAAAATGCTATATTTTGTGTTAGCACTTCCATTTAGAGCGTAAGTGTTAATATTTAATGAGGGTCGCCAGCTTTATGAACCTTTATCTCCAAAGAAAGTGTTTATAAGCTCTCAAATGAACTGCTATGAAGTGATGTCACTTTCTCAGGAAAGATAGTATCCATTTATATTACCAATATGCCATTAGTTCACCAAAATAACACATATTTGGGAATGTACGCCGATGTTTGGAGCTGTGAGGAGCAGCCGGTCGACGCACAAAAAGCACGTTGTTATTGATTTTATAATTACCCTCACTCTTTCTTATTGGATCAAAGAGATTACAAAATATCTTAAGCAAAAGAAGATAAGATTTCTCCAGGGTCTGCTCTGAGATTCTATGCAGTTTGGCAGCTTTCCGATATCTGTAAAAAGAGAGGAAGCTGCAAATGTAACTCATAATATTTAAACCTTAAACTTGATTCTTTTTCGTGCATTACTTGTTCTTTAAGTCTCTTATGGTGCATAACAGTTGTTAGGTTATTGGGATTAGTACATAATATGGTAAACTTTGTCTTTTACCGCTTTAGTAATGTACTTCTCTGTACATTACTTCTCTGAATTCACCAGATTGTTATTTTCCTCTACTCTCCGTTTACCCTATGTTTAAACCTACAGCACATACCTGTGCCTACCCTTCTGATAGTAAGGGGGTCGAGGTCTTTCTGCCTGAACAGTACAAGTCTAGAGTGTTCATTACTGAGAATTACACAAATGGTGCAACATCACATATGTATTTTTTTACATGAACAGATGGAGAGAGCCACAATAAAAACAGGAAGATATGGGTTTTGGGGTGAATCTACTAGTCATACACCAAGCAGAAGTCTTCTTCTTATTTACATCTCTCGATGACTAAGCCATAAGCAAAACACGCACGATGTCTTTGACATAAAGGCCTGTCTGGTCTGAGTGACACTACCAACCTGTTGCAAGTCAAAGAACAAAGCCTTTTCTCGTATATGATCACCTCTGGACACTAAACTAAAGCCTCAATTGTGTTGTCACAAAAATAAATTGCAATCCTTAATCTTTCTACATCCCCTGCAATCCCCTCAATATATCATATTCCAATCACTTGTATATACTCTTATTTCACTATTTAACTATTTTTCTTTTTGTATTTACTTGCACTATTTTTTCTGTTTATCTGTTTTATTGTGTTGCACTGTTGGAGGAGCCTATGACTTAAGATTTTCATCGTCATAACTACACTGTAGCTATGTACGTATGACTAATAAAAGCCTTGAACCTTGAAGTACCCCTAGGAGTCCCCGTACCCCCAGATGGGAACCAGTGCCTTCCATGACCATCTGCATTACTGGATTGTGTTAGGAATATATTATCTACTTAATAGTGCTGTGAAAACATCCTGCAAACAACTTCAACAACCTTCAACCATAATAATGATTTACTAAATAGAGCATTATAATGTAACTCAATGCAACATCTATTTATGGTAGGGCTGTGCATCTACTTCTCTGTGTCTCCATTTCTCGATCAGATGATGGATTACTCCTTCCTCTTATTCACTTCTCAAACCCAGAACTAATATTCATATTTAATTTAAGTTGATATTTAAGATCCATCCACTGATGTCACTATACAAGAAATGTAGTAATCTATACCAATACCAGTGAAATTCCACGATTCACAATGCCCAATCTGACACATTGATGCACGGAAGGTAAAGCTCCTCTCTAAAAACAGCTTAAATATTGCTGTGAAAATAACTCCATCAAACAACTGTATGTGTTTTCACCAGATGTCCATAACGTCTAACATTTAACCATTATCATTTTTACTTAAAAAAACATTATTGTATACCTCAATGCAACGTCCATGACCTCTAATGAATTGCTCAAATCATCCTGAGACCACACCTCATCCCTTTTTCTAATCTTCCTCTTCTACATTTTGAAAGATATGTTCAAATAAGGGTATGATGAGGGGTTGAGCGGTTGAGGGGTATGGCCATGTTTTAACCGTCTTCTATATAATATGTTCATTCCCTCTGACGGATCACTGCAGAAGCATCCTCCCTTCAAACACTGAGAAGAAACTTCTACAGAGCATCTGTCAAACTACTTTATCCAGCAAAGCAGGTAAACCATGAGTTATATCATCTCAGGGCACAGTGGACGGTAGCTGATGATTATATTAGTCTTGTTTAATTATTAATGATCCAATGATTTTTTAGGATTCATTATTTGTTCTGTGAAGTCAGAAAAAAGTGGAAAATCTAAATGTATCAAAATGTGACTAAAGTACTTTTCAAATGTATTTCTACAGCTGACAGTGCAGAACTTGAAAAATATGTATAATCTAAGAAAGTAATAAGCGTTGTAAATGATGAGTCAGTTGGCCAAATCATTGCCGTCTTTCCTCATCATGTTATCTTTATAACGGAAATGAGTACTTGTGATTCAGATTTTCGTAATTGCTGTAAAAAAAAAAAAAAATCGTGTTTTTCCTTAAGCAAGGTTTAGAAAAAAAAAAAATCAGGAAATAGTATTAATGTCTTTTTGTGTCTTTTCTATAGGGGGAGCGAGCAGGCCCATCCTGCTGGCAGCAAAGGTAATGTATGTTCTAAGTAGGTGTTTAATTATCTCCTCTGTAAAGATATTTAACATTGTTTTAAATGTGCTAAACACTGATCTGCCTGTCCGCCGACTATAAGCTATTTCTGTAGAATCTACATTTTATGTTTCTTGGTTGAGTTCTTTGATATTATCATTGTTTATTATCTGTTTGGTGACAGTGCAGGATGTAATTAGAGCTGATCTGTGTGCAGATGGCTGGCCTGTGCTGGATGGCAGTGGTGCTGACCTTCTTCATGTCTGCTGGAGATACTTTGGCTGATGTGGACGAGAGCTGGCTCACGAGTGTCATAGAAGGCATCAAGAATGAGTCAGTACACAAAGACCGTTGCTCTTGTCTTTTCTGAAGACTCCAGTACTAATACTACTACTACTGCTACCAATATTGGTTCTGCTACGAATACTACTACTACTACTACTACTAAATTTGTTATCTAATACTAAATTGTTATACATAATAATAATATCTATATGTATGGTTTTGTATGTTGTGTTGTTGACAAACTAATTAAGTCTGATAATTCAGTAGCTTTTGTTTCCTATTTTTTTAACTTCATGTCTAAAACTAGGTGTCAACTCTAACGTTCTCTGACCACAATGCTCATGACATGTTCTCCTTTCGCAGGTATCCACTCGGTGACACCTTCAGTGTGGCTGTGAACATCCCTGAGAACCAAGACATAGATACTCTACAGCAAGTCTTTCAGGATGACCCACCAGACAAGGTGAAACAAACAGTTTCAGGGGGGCAAGTGTACCATGGCACACGGGTGGTGGCGGCAGCACAATCAGAGGCAGTGTCACAAGTTCTAAAAAACATACAACCCTTCATTAAAAGCAGCGAGGGTAATTTCCTTATCATCTACTCTGAAGTATCCCCATGTGGACCGACTTGTACTACAAATGCAAATCAGGACAGTACCGCTGTTGAGATTAACAACGTCATTAAGAACTGGAAAGGTTATGCGTTTGCGTTTTCTAAACTAGGCGATGTTCCTGCTGGAGACACGCCTCAGATTGCTAAATCCTTCAAAAATCTGGGGATTTCTAAACTTGGGCTTGACAAAATATTCCGTTGTTATACCCCTGGAGATGAAGCGTTTCAGTGCACAAGCTGCTTCTCAGATGGAGATATTACACCTTCATGTGTTGCAAACAATTCCCCGTCAAATGAAGAAGAGGGCGCAGGCGAGGCAACGGGTACAGATGCAGGCACAGACACAGGCACAGAAATAGCACCAGGTGAAGGAATCGGTGCAGGCATAGGCCCAGGAATAGTAACAGGCATAGGTGGAGAAACAGGAGGAGGACAAGGGGAAAGCGGTCGAGTGAGCAGGTGCAAAGGAAAAGGCCGGAATAAAAAAGGGTGCAAGGGTAGAAAAGGCGTCCCGCGTGAAACAAATGGCAAGGGTAGGAGACAATGCAAGCGTAAGGGAGCCTGCAAGCCTAAAGGAGTTGACCGACGCAGGAAAGGGAGCAAGGTTAGAAAGGGGCCCAAGCAAAAAGGAAGAGGCAAAGTTGGAGGAAGGCGTAAGTCCCAAGGAGTGCGCAGAGGCAAAGGTAGACGAGGGGGCAAGGTCAGAAGACAGGGTAAGACTCGAGGAGGGCGCAGAGGCAAAGGTAGACGAGGGGGCAATGTTAGGAGACAGAGTAAGACTAGAGGAGGGCGCAGAAGCAAAGGTAGACGAGGGGGCAATGTTAGGAGACAGAGTAAGACTAGAGGAGGGCGCAGAGACAAAGGTAGACGAGGGGGCAATGTTAGGAGACAGAGTAAGACTAGAGGAGGGCGCAGAAGCAAAGGTAGACGAGGGGGCAATGTTAGGAGACAGAGTAAGACTCGAGGAGGGCGCAAAGGAAGAGGAGGGGGAAAGGTAAGAGGACGCGGCAGCCGTAGAGCAGGTGGTAGAAGAAGCAGCAAGCGTAGAAGCAGCAGCAGGCGTAGAGGCAAGCGTAGGCGGGGACTGCTATGGTAAAAAAATTACTGTTAGCGACAGAGAATGTGGAGTCTATTTTTATATAACATTACAAGACTGATTCTTATTATTACATTATAAGCTTATTGTGCTCATTTTATGTTGCTATGATTTTGGAATAAATAGACAAAATCTCTAATCCCAGGTTCTGATGGATTGGATACGAAACGAAGGGAAAAGTCATAGAGAAAGTTTTAGCTTGCAATATTATTGTAGCAAGGCCAGACTGTGCAGACACTGTGAGAAGACAAAGGGTTTTTCAGAGCAGGACAGCTCCCACGCATAGCTAGGAAGCAGCATTATGAAGGTTTTCCACTATATCTGTAGAAACCTTAGCGAAAACAAATTACTAGGATAGAGACAGAGTAGGGAGGGACTTCGCCGGCCGGCCGAATGTTGATTGGAGGATCGTGTTGCCAAGAGACATTTGTCTAAGTCTGTGCACCAACGAGAGAGAGCCAAAGTCTAAACCAAGGTTACTCTCCATCTAGTCTCAACCAATCATAAATGCACGGGCAATGCCCTGTGTAATAAATGTATTGTTGCACGAGGACGGGGGCTCTTTACGGAAATGGTGGTTACAGATTACAGCTTTGCTGCCTGTGATTTCTATGATGTGACGAGTCCTTGGCCAAGTGAATATCTTTTGCTCTCTTATAATAAATAGTTAAACTTAGAAGTCGTTTGTCTTTCCTGGAATTTTTAACACGACAAGAATCTAAGCAGCAATTTTTTTAATCTTATTGAGTAGAGCAGTGCCTTATGCATAAAAACATGTGCTTTTTTCTTTACTTACCAACAGATTTCATTAAACCGTTCTCGACTATTTGACGGTTTTAATGGCAGCGTCAATAAAACACCCGAGTTTTGGCACTGATACCGAAAGGATACTTTTTTTGGGCTTTGAAAAGGATAAGGTATATATTTTTGTTGTTGTGATCACATCCCATAACATTGCAAGTTTATTTCAAATCAAGTTTGTTTCGTCAAGTCCAAATAAAAAATGGCAGAATTTGTTTTTATTTTGCTAGTTCTTAATTAATTTCTGGTGATGACCAAGCATCAAGCACCCCAAAAATAGGAATGGCTTTGGGTTCCACCCTTCCCAAGCAAAACCCATCGGTAAAAAAAAAAGAATTGCTAAATTGCAAAGAAATACTTGTATGTTTGCAAAGGCTACAACAAAGGTAAACAGTTGATTTTTATTTTGTTTCTGTTTTACCGGGGTGTTCTGGACGTACCTTATTAAACTAAGGCACCAAAGAAGGGTTCATGTAAATTATACTTGGTATGTATAGTAGTTTTCTAATTGTTCTCTGTATTTCTGTAAAGCATCACTGTACCAAATCTTCTGATGTTTTTGTTCTTTCTTATTAAAGCTTAGCTAAGCATCAACTCTGGTCTGTCTGTGTGTCAATCATTTGGGAACTAATGCCTTCACTAACCCTAAAATATATTTAAGTGAATAGAAACCTTTAGTAAATTGACTGGTAATGTATAATGCAACATGTAACTGACTCCCTAACTTCAAAGTAAAGGGTAGTTTTATGATTGTCTATAATTAAGTTTTTGACAACAAGGGTTTTGGATCCAGAGTGAATGATAACAGAGAGAGAATACAAAAACAGCGAAAACAGTCAATTTAAGTTAAAATGTACTCACAGAGTGGCACCCCGTTGTGTTGTCAGTCATTGTTTGAAGTGGCCAGGAGATCATTCAGGTGAACCGGATGAGTGACAGTGAGCACCAATTAGGGCTGCTCAATTAATCGTATTTTAATCGCGATTACGATTATGGCTTGCAACGATTACGAAAACAACGTAATCGAAATAAAACGATTATTTTTTATTATTAATTATTTTTTTTATTTTTTTTCAGTTGAATTCTACTTAAAGTTCAGGGTAATCAACTGTTAAAAATATACTGTTCACATTTTTTTTTGTCCAATAAATTGATGTTTTCAAAGTAAATGGATAATCGTTTTTAATAATCGTGATATCAATTATTGACCCAAATAATCGAGATTATGATTTTTGCCATAATCGAGCAGCCCTAGTTCAACATTTATTTCCTGTTACTTCTGTACCATGACGGTGGGCCAGCCTTTAATGTTTAACTGAGTGGAATATGTTGAATATGTTTTACCAAAATGTTGGCTATATGTTAAGGATTGTTCAGGTTGTGACAGTGCACTGCAACATGTTTGTTGATCTTGTTTATTGGTATTTATTATTTTGATATTATTTATTTAAATGTAGATATGAATGTATAATTTATTTTATTTTATTTTGGTTTTTCAGTTGATTACCCTGAACGTATAATTCAACAGTTAAAAAGTTCAAATTATTATTTGTATTTGTTTTAAAGTACAATAAATGGATGTTTTCAGAGTTAATGAATAATCGCATTTAATAATCGCAATTACAATTATTGACCCAAATAATCGAGATTATGATTTTTGCCATAATCGAGCAGCCCTAACACCAATCCCTCCCATCAAAGGCTGAAGACACTGCAAACGGTCCAGTTGAGGATCTTCATCTATACATAAAAATAATAATGAGTGAAATGTATCTTGCATATCAAGAAACACAATAGCATTTTTAAAAAGGTTAAGTGTGTCACAAAACAAGAAAATAACATTAAAAAACTTTCTTGGGCAGAGTAGTAGTAATCAACAACATAAGAAAGGTACTATCGTTAATGTACTCAGATATTGTTCTTGAGTAAAAGTACAGTAGAAGTACCACAGTGTACTGTTACAAGTGAAAGTACTGCAATCAAAATGTTACCCATGTAAAAGTATAAAAGTATTAGCATCAAAATATAATTAAAGTACAAAAGGTAAAGAACCCATTCTGCAGATTGGTCAATTTCAGAATAATATATATGATATGTTTTATAATTATTGATCATTAAAGCGTTATCAAAGCTGGTAAAGGTGCAGCTAGTTGTAATGACTTTGTACACTGCAGGGTAGCTTGTGAATTTACTCCAGGTGGAACTAAAGTCTGATTTAAGTGTTGATTATATTTGCAAAGTAACTAAATAAATGTAGTGGAGTAAAGTACACTGTTTACCTCTGAATAGTAGTGGAGTAGATGTACAAAGTAGCAAATGTAATTGAAAATCGACTTAGTTACTTTACACAAATGCCGTTTAGTAAGTAAAATACACTTATCCCCCTAAATTATAAACGGCCGTTACTCCAACAGGTATTTCTTCTTTATCTAATGTTATCTCATGTTATGTGCCGTTAGTTTGCCGTTAAAGTAAGATAACTAGTCTTGTTGCAAGCATAGTGAACCCAGAAATGTTGAGTACACCAAAGTGTCATGTTTAGCGGTTGGCACACTATAACAGTTGGCTTAATTTAACGGTTAGGTTCTATTCTACCGGTACTTGAGCAGTGTGAACCCAGAAATGTTGAGTACACCGACGTGTTATGATAGAAATATACAGCATCTTTACACGTCCCTAAAACCACATTACAGATAATGCCACTTTCTGGTTGAAACTGACATTTTTTATCCTGTAAATATCAGAAATGGATTCAGCATCCTCAATAACCCCAAAAACAACTCCGAAATTGTCCAAATCAGCCATGTCGTTTTTTTTTAGTATTGTTTACATACATAGGCTATAATGCCATCCATCATGCCATCAATTAACGCAACTTATGCTAATTGCCCAACATATGTAAGTTAGCGTACTGGGGACCCGTACTATACATTTATATCATAACACGTTGGTTCATACTGCTGGAAAGAATAAACAAGAAAACTAACAAAAAAATTGCACGCAGTTTACTCTAACTTACCGATATATTGACAGTATTTCCATATTCACACCAAAACTTTCAATAAGCTGGAAAAAAGATAAAAGGAGGAGTTTCAAACGTCTCTCAATTGTTATATATATATAAATATATATATATATAATCATAAACACATATTTAGGCCATTTGTCTGCACAATGATTACTTTGACTTGTTATACTCAGGGGTTCACATAACTGGTACGCAGGTACGCATGCGCGGCAACAATCTGAAATGCGTACCGTCACTTGTGTCACAAAGCGCATTTGCGTACCGACGTACTTGTGAAGCTTTTCCAGAAGGCGGTTAGATCACTGGACGACAGTCGGTCTCAGTGTGCACAGACAGGGCTGCTGTTAACGTTGGTCTGTACAACGGAATTGTGCCAAAACTACGCCAACCGGCTGCGGAGGGAGAATCCCCCCCTTCACTGGAGAACTGCGCTAAAACAGCTGATCACAACGTTCACGCTCTGTGGTCACGAAGTACACTGGTTTCTCCAAAATTACCTACCCCACCTTTAAAGAAAATTTTGTTGATAATACTTTTGTACTTTTATGTAAGACAATAATGTTTTGGTAATCATAAGTAAAGCATATGAATACTTATTCTGTTCTTCTTAATTAACTAATTTAATTTAGGTGGAAATGTAAAAAGAAAAAAAACATTTTAAAAGTGTAGCTGGTTAAAATGGCCAATCTTGAATCTGCCCTCATGTGTACTGTTAATATAATATTATATACACGGTTATCTGAATAATACCTGAAGCCCTTGTGGAAAAAAAGAAAGAAAATGCAATTAAACGTTTCAAGCACTGTAAAACTACAACTCCCACAATGCCATCCTGTGCCAGACTTCACGTGATTATGACCCACCCGCTTCATGTGACCACTGACAAGCAAACATGGCGGACGTAGAGGCATCGAAATCTTTGAGCGGACTGTTGAATGGAATAGCTCAAAAAGTGTATTATAACAACAGCGAAATCACAGAGGAGCTGCTGAAAGATGAGTTATATCCCGAGCTGTCGCAGGAGGAGTTCAAGGCTTTGCATGAAAAGATGAAAGCCCTCATTAAGGTAATGCTGACAAAACTCCATCCTGAATGTACTGCAGAAATATCAGCCACAATATAATGTTTTATTTTTCTGTGTGGACATAAATGAGCGTTATTTATATAATATCTACAAATATGTACTTAACAGTTTATATATTTAGTGTAAGCAGTAAGCAGAAAAAGGGATCATTGGTGGAATGTAAATACATGCATTTAGCCTACTTCAAATTACATTAGAACACATTAGAAAGAATATGTGCAATGTCCGTTTAGTACTATGCAAGCTATTGTGCAAAAAATACTTAAGGAAGTACTGAGAATGAGGGCAGTGCAAGGTAATGGTCATTTGCTAAAGAAAGACCAGAGTATCAGAATAGTTGAATGTGAAGTTGATCCGACAGGTATATTTCAGATAATAACTAGTGTATTTGAATCCTGATTATAGTGTCTGAACTGTAAATGTTGATGTGTAAAACGTATTAAAACTGAGGTGTTTACATGCATTATCCTTTCTCTGTGTGTCTCCCCTGTAGACAGCAGGGGGCAGCACTAACATACATTACATTACAACCACAGAATGAGATAAGGAAAGCCAAGAAAACAACTTAACAATATTTTACAACAATCAATTCATAACACAAGTTAAGTGCAAATAAAAATATACTTTCAAATTCTGTATAACATTTAGGAATAAGAAATGTACTGTTTGTTTGTCATGATTAGGACAAATGACTGTAAACACATTATGGAAAAAAAGTATACAGTATGCAGTTGATATTTTGTCCGACTACGGCTTTATGGATTTTTCTTGTTTTTTCATTGTCATCGGCTTTTGTTAAATAAAGCTAGCTTTTTGTTACACTTTGTACCCCTTCTCCTCATTCTGCGTTTGGGTCCTGATAACCCCCCACCCTGACACACTGTTTGAACTCCAGCTTTGTAAAGCACCTTCACCTGATCCTCCTCTTCCTCTTCTTTTCATCCATCTCTCAGTCACCCTCACCCACTGGACTATAACACCCCACACACACTCAGACACTCAAATACAGCACCAGACACTTTTTACGCTGCTATGGACAATCTTGCACTAATGTACATTTCCCAAAGATATTGAAGTGACTGTTATTTTGTATATATTGATTGTTGCACTTTTATTTATGTCTTAATATGTGCATATGTATAAATGTGTCTGTTGATTGTGTGTATATAGGTATATATAGATATATATATATATATATATATAGATAGATAGATAGATAGATAGATATAGATAGGTACTTTATTGACCCCAATTTGGGAATTGTTTGAGTTGCAGCTGCATAAAAAAGACAAGGCAATGTACATAAGAGAAATTAAGACACAAGAAATAAACAGTCCAAAATATTTCAGAAATAGAAATGAAATAGCATTACAAATTAAAAAAGTTAAAGAATACAAAATAAAAAGATATATACATGCGGAAAATACAAATTTCCAGTAACAAATGTAATGCAGGATATCATTGTGCAAGAAAGGATTATTCAAAATTCAATCGAATATGAATGTAAAATGTACAAATATACATATTTTTATATATATTTGAATTTTTGTATTCAGTATTGTGGGAAACGGTATTTCGATCTCTATTTCTGTACACACAAACTGAAAGATTGACAATAAAGTTGACTTTGACTTGACAGTCTATTGCCACAGCAGACATGGACCCTTCCCAGCTGGAGGCCTTCCTCACAGCGCAGACGAAGAGGCAGGGCAGCGGGGGGCTGGGTGCCGAGCAGGCCGCCGCCCTCTCTCGCTTCTGGAAGAGTCAGCGGGTCCGTGTGAGGGAGAGTCTGCTGTCTCAGAGCCGCTGGGAGCCCGGTCTCAGGGGCCTCTCCTGGAGGGTGGACCTCCACACTGCAGCCAGCCGGGGGGACGCAGCCCACAGCGGCCCCGTGGCCCTCATGGAGCTGGAGCTGGGCCGAGCCGGACAGGTGAGCCTGAAGAGAAGTCATTCAATGTCTCTTATTCTGTGTCTCAATTTGCATTTTATAAAGAGAACTGGAAACACCGTAAGAGTTTTTTGTAGGCTGACCCAGAAGTTGCAAGTGCTGCCTCAAAAAGAAATTGACTTTTCCATTGGATTTCAGAATATTGCAGACAATAATCTCTGTAGCAAACCTACATTTATGATACTCAAACCAGTGGGATAATCTTTACAAAGGAAATGCATCATGGTCACTTGATTTCACAACAACACCGCTAAGCTAAAGGCGGCTAATGTTAGGCGTGATGACGTTTACTATTCTCATTTCGACACTTGTATGCAAGTGACGTTTGCAGCTTTAGACATTAAACAATGGTGTATTTACTGATGCATTTTAAGTCATTGAATCACAAACATCTCTTCAGCTTGTGAACCCTACAACACGACAAACAATCTGTTGACTTTGATCCAAGAGACCTTGGAGGGATAAAGCAGAGAATGTGCTTCAACGCCCGAAGTGACGCGGTGAAATGAAGCTGGCACATCGGCAAACAAAGTGAAAAACCTGCTAGCCACAAACAAGCCCCACCTTTCTGTCCAGTTTGATAATAATGGAAGTGCCTCTTCTGACTTGAGTGCGATAGAAACAATTCCAGCAAAGAAATATATTCCTATATGACTGAACTGAATTCTTACTTACGCTTCGAGGTAACATCATTCCCCTGTGTAACAGGTGCAGTATTCCAATTGGAGGAAAACAAAACTATAACACAATAGGGCTGCAACAAACGACTAATTTGATAATCGATTAATCTATCGATTAATGAAACGATTAGTCGACTATTCGGACTATTATGCCTTGCACAATTTCTCAAACGCTCTTATTTAGCCATCAACTTTTAGATTTAGCTTGAGGTTGTTTTAGGCATGTGGAAACTAACAATGAAGACAATAAAGATGAATACTTGATTCAAAAATATATATATTATTAAATTAACTAAACAAATTTTGAACAAAATTAACATTGCTTTTTATTTAAATTAAATAAATAATATTTCACATCAAAAGAAACAACAATGTTTTAACAAATCGTATTAAATAGTGTGATAACAGAATTGTAAAGCTGAAACTTTAACAAAATAAATAACTCAGTTACCTCTAATCATTAACCCATGTTTGTATAATTTTGTTAACTCCGTGTGTTGCTGACGTGGGAAAGTTATTCGTGGATGGGGGGGCTACAGAGCTACTAGAAAGACAGTCGAACCCGGTGCATTTCTCCGTCTGAATGTGGTGCACTTTTGCTGAATGTTTAGACAAATTGCTCGTGTTGCCGCCCTTACATGCTAAACTCTTATTGCACTATTGGCAACGAGCATTGTCCACCTCAAGACGGGTAACATTTAACCACACCTTGGAGCGCTTCTCTCCGCCATCCCCGCCGTGTGTTGCATGCATGTAGCAGCCGCGTGTGTGTAAACTGCCCCGCCCCCTCGCACACAGACGGGGGAGAGAGATCTCGTCTTGATTGGAAAGATCGAAAATACACCATCGACGCATTTTGTCTTTTTGCATATTAGAAACGAGTTGGCGACACTAAGACTGCGATATAATGTTTATGTAGCAATAAAACATATGACATATTTTATAAATGTCTCCAGTACCGATAAAAAGACCGATAACGTTGGAGCTTAACGGCGCCTAAAACACACGTGATGACGTCACCAACGAATCGACGACTGAATTAGTTGGCAACTAATTTGGTCATCGATTAAGTCGATTAGTTGTTGCACCGCTATAACACAACAAAACTACACGGTTAGGGTTGGTGAAAAATCATGGTTTGGTTTAAAACAAGTATTTTGTATCCGTATCTAATTAAATTGGATTTGATTTAAGTAGACTAGATTAAATCAACTTTATTCATCCCAAATTGGGATTATTTTGTTACAGCAGGATGTTAACAGGCATTACACATGTGTTTAACATATAATAAAATAAAAATGAATATTGAAAAGAATGAAAACAAACATAAACAGAACATATAAACATGTCAACAGTTAAATCGTTTTTAAAGTATAACACAATATACAAATATACAGAATAAGTTAATAGACCAATCTAATTGTCCAAAAATAAAAATGTATAAATATTGCATACTACATTATCAAAGTGTGCAAAGCAAAGTAGTTGCAGTTGAGTTAGAGCGGTAGAGCGCTAGAGCAGTAGTGTATAAAAGATAAGGACATAAATACAAAGAAGTTAACAGTGAAAAGTGACCTCTATCACGTTCTCCTCTCTATGCAGCCTTTATAATTAAACATAAAGTTGAGGGCCTCGCCGTAGATGGATTAAAATAAAACAACAGAGGTCGAGATATCCTGATTTATAAAAAAAATCTTACATTTCCATAATACAACTCAGCGTCTTATATTACACCTCACTGCCACTTAAATGCCCAATCATGATTGTTTGATGATCAGGAAGTCACATAACACCATTGTTGAGATTTGAAGATTCATATCTTTTATTTCAGTTAATCTCTAAATGTTTTCCGACCCAGAAGCCCCCACGCTTCCAGTGTTTGGCTTCTGTTGATCATTTGTTGTTGCATTAATCCCATCGTAGTGGATGATCCCAAAAGACTCATGACCAGGAAAACAGTGCTGCCAATACCCCAAAGTATTAGACTACGGTTATGATTAAGGTTCAGGTTAAGGTTAGTTTATTTATAAAGCTTATTTCAGACACAAAAGCAAATCAAAGTGCTTTACACAGGCATTAACACATGATAATAAAAAATAAAATAGGTTGAACAAAAATACAATTCATAGAAGAGATAGAAAGTAGTAAAGTATAGTTAAAAATAGACATTGTAAATACAGATGATGCAGCAAGAAGTGCCGAAGTGCAATGATAAAAACATAGTTGGAAGACTTCTGGAAAAGCAGCGGTAAAGAGAAAGGTTTTCAGCTTTGATTGAAAAGAACTCAGGCTTGGAGTAGACATCAGATGTTCAGAAGGTTTGTTACAGATCTGCGGAGCATGAAAGCTGAAAGCTGCCTCTGCGTATTTGGTGATGACCCTGCGGGTGATGAGTAAACCTGTTCTCCATGATCTGAGAGCTCTGGGGAAGATTTTGAGGTGTTTTCTTTCTGTTATTTCAAGCCAGTGCAGAGCTGTGAGAACTGGGGCGATGGGGCGGGTGCTCAATTCTTTTAGTTTTGGTGAGGACAAAGAAGGCGTTGGTGATGAGGGCTGCCGTGTCTTTGGCTCCTCTCCAACTCTGCCTTTTTTTCCGTTTTATTTCAGTGTTTGTTTACATTTCGTTGTGTGCTTTTAACTTTGTCCGCAACATCTAATCCGATCACACCCACTCTATACAGTGGGTGTACTCTATACTACTATACCATATAGCTTGCACATATCAAAACATTCTCTTGCACTATTTTATCTGTTTTATTTGTTTTGTCTCCTACAGTATATATATTCATGTTGCTCTGTTGGAGGAGCCTGTGACCTAAGTTTTTTTCATTGCCATATCTACACTCTAGCTAGTGTGCACATGACAATAAAAGCCTTGAATTGGCGGAGGCGTTCTGGATGAGTTGCCAATGGATTTCTTACAGAGAAATTCAGAGACACTGTCGCAGTAATAAAGCTAAGAACAAAGGCATGGACCAGTTTCTCTAGACGGTGTTTAGACATGAGTGTTTTCAGTCTAAATGTGTTTTTAAGTGCGGTCAAATGCTGATTTTGTAATTCCTTTGGTGTGGGTTTTAAAAATTAGGTCAGAGTCCATAACGACACTGAGATTTCTGACATTTTCTGATGTGTTGAACAGCAGGACTAAATTGTAGACGGTTGATTAGACTGATTTATTTGTCTGAAAGAATGAGGGGAAATGACTCTGCGATGGACGCCATGAGGCCAGATGTCCTAAGTAGATTAAAGAGAATATGTGTGTGTGTGTGTGTACAGCCTAGATATTTAAGCATGCTGACCACCAGCAGTCCTCCATCATAGGGCAGATATCGCGATGATGTCGGCACAGTTCACCCTGTTTGTCACTGAGCTTGTTTCTAAATCTTCTACTGTGGGTCTCTGGAACAATGCTTCTACCTGCAGCAATAACCAGACTACCTGCAGTGATGACACACAGCAAAAATAACCATACCTGCTGTGATGACATTTCTACTCTTGGCAGTGACGCTTCTAGCCTGTGGGTCGACTTTTTTATTTTTTATTTTACACACTTAAGGGAAAACCATTTTCCTCCAGCCTTCTGTACTCGTCGTATTTTAGTTTTAGGGAGAACTGCAGACCTTGAGGGTTTCACTTTTATTAAGTGAGGGCTCTTGAGGCAGCTGATGTTGACATATCAATATTGGGATGATGGAAAGTGAAACCTGACCTGCTTTCCCAAATACTAGCATGACTTCCTGCGGCTCCTCACAGTTTCTGCTGCTCTGTATATTTTATTAAGGAGGATTATATTCAGGAAAAGTAAAAACTGTGTGTACGATATGGACAAAATCCACTATCATGGTATATTGTATTTCTTATCATGGTAACAATCCCAACAAAGGGAAGATTTGTTTCTTCTTTTATTTAAAAGTTCCATAAGACCAATAACAACTACCTCACACGAGACAACACTTGAGATAAAAAACAAAAGTCTATAGTTATAAACTAAGAATAAATATAACAGCTGTTTGGGATCTTTTTATGTAATGTATTTTTGTGTTAAAGTACTGTATCAATGGGAGAATTGATAAATATCATTATCAATACGCAGTACTGGTATCTCTATCGATCAGATTCTCATCCCTATGGTTATCACAAGCTGAAGATTTCACGTAGCATAAAATACATCAGTAAAAACCTCACTGGTGAATTTTAAAGCTTACTAAACATCGTCGAGTTGAACACTAGCCACCTTTAGCTTAGCGGTGGTGATGTGAAGTCGAGACGGTGACGTCGTTTGTTTATTGTCTAACATACATTTTTTAATCCAATGGAATAATCCCATTGACTTTTCTTCAACGGAGCCCTAACTTCCGTCAATAAAACGCCACTGCACCAAATGTGGGGATGGATGAATGTCAGTTTTTATGGTGTTCTTGAATATGGATTGTAATATCTTAGTAGTTAAATCTAGAAAATGGACCAAAACATTTGTCTGGAGTTCAGTTACTTGGGTTTCTTTATTCTGAAAGTGAAGGTGTGATGTTGATGACACTTTGTGCTTCAGGAGTCTTGTTCCCATTCTCTTCGACCCAATGTGCAGCTCCCGCAGCTCAGAGAAAGCAGGTCAGCAGACTGGAGCTTCACTCTGCTGTATTATACTTTACTACTATTCAATCATGTCTAAATGTAGCCCAGAGAGTCCTGAAGGCTGCAGAAGTAGGTGGAGGGAGTCACATTAAACATCAAGGTGTCCTTAAACTCTTAAATCCCAGTGGAGCCGGAAGAGACGATGCCCTTCATCCGTGTGGAGGAAGTTCAGACTTTGGAAACAAGGCCAAAATGTTTCTGTTGAATTATTTATTAGGTTCATTATTTTGTTCCCTAAAAATATGATCTGATCTGAAACTTTTAGTCGAAAAACTGAAAAATTATAATAAACTATTTGGAACATGATTTTAATAATTTATGCAAAATGTTTTCAGGCAACTTTTTTCAAACTCTCTCATTCAAGATTATTAATGACTGTTTTATTATCATTTTAGACTTACTACACTCTTAGCTACAGTAAATACATGCATGTTGTTAAGACTGTTATGTGAGGATTTATTATTTTTCTGTATTTTATATTTTAAATGGATTCAGCTATAGGGATTTTAGGTTGTAGTTTTTTGCTTTTTCCCCTATTTTCTATCAATGTAAGACTGACTTTTAATTGGTTGACAAAATAATCAAGACACAAGATGAATTGATAAAAGAAACAATCACAAGTCGCAGTCCTTATTATATTAAAAGTATGAACTATTATTACTTTATTTTATACATAACAGTGTTTCCCACAGAATTTGTTTCCCCCCGGCAAGAAAAGCCAAAGGCCCCTTAACCTATTCGGGTGGCCCACGCATCCACCCCCCCCCCATCCCCCCTCAAATAAGAAAACGCAACTTCCAACAGGAGTCATGGCGGCGGCCCGCCACAAATAAATCAATGTATGGGAAACACTGCATAAAAAAAAACTGCCAGAGCTTCGATTTCTAATTTGCATTTGCAGCATTTAGACACCTTTTATTTAATCATGAATACATGTCAACTTGAATCTTAATAAAGTGTGTAAAAACAATTTTACCACCAATGTTCATATATTAGCGTATTGCTTATTTTGGCAGTTATATCTCATGCTCTGTACTAAGAGACACAGACAATAGAAAACAGAAACCAGGAGAGGGATCATCGCGGTACGAGAACAATAAAGGAAGACAAAGATGGGGTCAGATGGGAGACACTCGCATTATAGCTTCATCCATTTTTCAGTATCATGTGATGAACACAGTGCAGGTCAGTCAGAGGGGGGTCGTGTTATACAGAGAAGATAGTCCGAGTCTGTGGGACCCTGCAGACACCAGCACAAAGACTTTGTTTGTCCATATGTCCACATGTTTTAAATATCTGTATTCATGTATAAATAAATATGTGTAATTAGCACTGTCCAAGACATTTTAGTCTAACATGAAAAAAGTACTGTCTTACTTTGATATTTATTTATTTTTTGTAACTACAGTATCTGGAAAGAAGTACCATTTTTTTTTAAAAAAAAAAAAAAAAAAAAAAAAAAAAATATGCCAAGTATTAATAAAGTATGTATTGTTGTATGAACAATATTAACAGTTCCTATTTGCATTGTAAACACAGATGCAAAGAGAGCTATCCCTGGATCTCTTTGATACTAAAGAACATTTAAAAGTGTGATAATTATCAGGCAAAAATACAGTTTTAATTGTTTATTTTTTTATAGCCGTACAATATACAATATTTTCCAAAGATCAAGATATTTGAGATTTAGGTGTTGTCATTAATCCATTCTATTTAAATACATGTTTATTTATGTCATTGGTGCTATTTATATATACGTGGTTTCCCCTATTGTTATGCATACTTGTGTACATAAAAGCCATGTCTATTCTTTATTGGGGGGAAAATATTGGAAAAAAAGTGCCTAAAATCTGAGTGAAATTCAATGTCTGCACTCTGAGTTTTATAACGTGTTTTATTGAAATGTCGTCTGCCTCTCTCAGGACTCAGAGTTCGTGTGTCTGGAGTTTGATGAAGCCAAAGTCAACCAGGTGCTGAAGAAGATGTCTGATATCCAGGAGAGCATCGACAGAATCGTTCATCGCACCTGAAACTTTAAGAGAGGTTTTCCTCGGGCAGCAGAGAAATGGGAAGGTGGGATTCTGTCTCAGAGACACTTTACCTCATCAAATTGTCTGTTTTGTCTTTGCTGAGATGCCAGGATGGATCAACATGGCTCTGCCTACAGACTTTTGAAAGACATACCGTATGAGATGCATAATCCTCATTTCAATACAACTTGTCATATTGACTTGTCCTCATATTAAGGGTCTTGTTGATGGACCAAAACAGTGTTTGTTTTTTCAACCAACAATAACTCAAAGTGCTGAATTGTTTAGTTTTTATTTTAAATAAGAGTGATCATTCTCTATTCCCTTTCTGTAAGTGTATAGATCTTTGCAAATGTAAGTAGGTTAAAACAACATTTTCTTTTATAATACAATGCAACAGAAACAAATATTCTTAAAGTAAACACTGCAACGTAATCTGAAAATGATGAAGAGGATGATACAGCTTTAGATCTAAAGTTCAGACAGATCATAAACTGATGTTTTAGACTGAAAATGCATTTAAAGTCAACGCAAAGATGCAAAAGAACTCAAAAGCATTGATATTAACAGGCGGCGCACATTTGGTCAACAACTTTGAGTTGAACAATTTTCCACTGATGCTGTTTATGGAGAAGAAACTATTAAATAAAAATAAAAACAATAATCTGAATTCAATGTTAACGCCTTAGCTACTCAATCTACAGGTTTATAATAAACCTGTGATAAAATGCTAACATTAGCATAAAATGATATCGTGCCAATATTCTGAATATGTTTCTTAGCATAAATGTAAAAATGCTCACTTGAGCTAATGTTAGCATTTAGCTCGAATCATGATGATTTTTTCCCTCAGGGAATGCTGACTTAGTAGCTAATGCTAACAACATGTAGGCGTTCAAATATTTAATTCAATACAACTTTATTCATCCCTACAAGTGGCTATATGATGCATAGAACAACTAAAACCTATTTTATTATTAAGATGTTGGCAAGGTAACATAAGCATTTAGCTGAAAGTACAGCTGACAGTATCAGGTTAGACTGATGAGAGCTCTCTGTTGTTACCATGATGATTGTCCTTCACCTGAACAGTTTACAGCGTCCTGTTCCTTTAAGGACATGGTGTGATCATCCCTTTCTGAGCTACCTGGTGTCAGGTAGTCTGCCTGCAGGTGTAGATTACACGTGGCCCATTAATTCTTAAGAGGAACAAAAGCCTGCAGGACCTCGGCAGCACTTGAACAGTTTGATTAAGGACTTGATTCATTAGTTCAGGTTAAGAGTGTTTATATAAATGCAGTTAGTTAAACCTCCACTCAGATTCAGTGGGATGCAGTGTTTGTCTGTGTTCAGTGCGGAGGTTATATTGCTCCAGAGGTGGATGACACTGACAAGCAATAAAATGCCTGATAAATAAACTCTTAAATCAATAAAGTATAAACCATAAAACCCCTGCCTTTGCTTTTTGAGATTGCATTTACAACCCAACACAAGATCATGTTGGAGATTATTGGGATATACGTCTAGCCTATACTTTCTTGAATATGCTTACACACATTATTATTGTGTTTTGATTCAATCATAATGCAAAATCCTTGATTCATTTTTCTTTCAGTTATAGTCGCGCAAAATCTGAAACAAAGGTCAGTTTTATTGTTTGACGGCCATAAATACAAAGAGAATTCAATCTAAAGTATCATTTATAATATAAAGAGGATTTGTCAGTGATTGCAGGGCTCAGAGAAATATCTGTGCACTTAATGAATCAGTTTTGAAGAACTGCTCAATGTAAATATTTCCTTGTAATTGTCATTAATGCTTTGTAATAAACGTCTCAGACATCTGGCTGGAACATCTCATCCCTTTTACTTCTAATCATCAGCGTGTCATGTCTCATAAACTGTTGACGGCTCGATGAGGCGGGGGGGGGGGGGGCAGTTTATGGGTGGAGACGTGGAGATGGACTCAAACTGCTTTGATAAGACAACTGCTACTTCAAAATAAACAAACATTGTTCGTTTTAGTTACTTTTTAGAGTTCAGTTTTACATCTTCTTCCTCTCCAGTGAAAACCATGTATCTCCAGATGTTTGTGATGAACTTAAGTGTTCCCTTTATGTGTTGATAACATTCTCCTACTTCTGAAGTTAAATAGGCTATTTAAAAACTCTTTTGGATCAGCTGGATCCACAAAGCTGAAAACAGGGCGGTTTTTCTGATAAAGTGGACTTTTAGAGATATGTGGTTCTCACAGGACAGGAAAGCTGCAAACAGATATTAAAGGAGCCCAATTATACTTCTGGAGTTTTCCCTTTCCTGTAGTGGTTTTTGTGTATGTAATGGTCTGCAAAAGCTAATATCCCTGTGTTCCCTCTCTCCAACACTACAGCGTTATTATAGGTTAAGATTAGTATTTATGCATACATAAAAAAATATAAAAACCCTATTTTTGCATCTACAACATTCAACTAATGACTACAGCAATGATTACAAAATATAAATGGTAAACATATTATTTTGCAGGATTAATCGTTGTTCTTAAAGGTGGGGTAGGTCATTTTGGAGAAACCAGCTCGAGTGCGCTAGAATTTGAAAATACACAGCCGGAAAAAATCTGCCACTTCCTTACAGAGCCCCTCCTCCAACACACACGAACGCGCACATGACCAATGAGGGCACGAGATAAGTTTGTGCACAGATGGAAGGCTGACAGGCAGGTAGGCCATCCAGTTATTTTAGCCGGGCCGGCTAAAATGATTGGTCGTGCTTTTTACAGTACTACGGCTTCCACAGATTACATTTTTTTATGGATTTTTTGTCAAAGCACTTAAGATATTCATTGCTATCGGGATGTTAAGAGCATTCCATGGAATATAACAAAAAGTGTATCTCGAGCCAGTTTCTCAAACTTACCTACCCCACCTTTAAGTTCATTGTGATGCTGATACACTGAACTTTTTTTAGCAGGTATTTAACTTACAACATAATATTTCTACAGTATTGTATTAGTAGTAATACTTCTTTACAAGATCTGATTATTTGGTCTACCACTACACTTCAGCCCAGATTTTAAGATGTTAAATTTAGAGGGGTAAAAAGGGGAGGGTGTGTGTTTTGCACTTGGGAATCCTTGCAACACTTTTGAACTGCAGCCATGCAACCTGAGGGAGGAGTCTGAGCGCAGGGGAGTCTCTCACTTCGGCTAAACTTCTCCACCTTTCCCCCCTCAGTGAACAGAGGATGTGACCTGTCTGCTGGATATTTAAAGATTGGAAAGGATTTCGGGTTTCACAGTGTTCGTATTTCAGTGAATGAGGATTAGTGCGCAGTTGATCTCGAAAATACGCGCCGCGTGAAGGAAGGAATGAGGGTGAGTTCAGGTGCACGAGCTGCAGCCTGTTGATCTGCATTTTAATTTGATTTCACAACGAGGACGTGCGGAGGCGGTCTGAGAGGTAAGTTAGTCACAGATATAACTACCTTTGTATTGTTTTTATTGCGCAGATATGCGAAATAACCGTACATTTAACACAGTTTGAACGCTGAGTAGATCTTAAAGTACAAAAACAAGAGCAGTTTGACTTTGTACTTGTAGATAGTACTGTGTGTTATAACTTGCATGACATGTGTTGAATAAATCAAGTGTTTATTCCTATTGTTTCTGTGTTATAGTGTAGAAAAGGGCTCTAACTTTAGGGAAAACAGAGCAATATAAAGTGTAATTCACTGCTTCATTCAGATTTAGAATGAGTCTTATCCATCGCATCTGTCAGTGTAAGCTACGGAAGAGGATTAGGGCCAAATGTGAACAGTTTATTTGAGTTCAGTCCACATGTGAATAATGTGTTTGAATCCTGAGAATAATGTCAAAAGTAAAATAACTTAAATATAATTCCTGATGTACAATATTAAAATAAACTCTGCTATAAATCTCAAAACTCAGATTTTAAAATCATTACTCAAATATTGTTTTTTGCAGTTTTGTATTCTGAAGTTATAATGGACGTCAAAAGGGGGAAAAGATCAATGTCCCCTGATTTATAATAAAAACACATGGCAGTAACCTTCATTTGTTAATATATAAAATTAATATACTATATAAACAAAATGAAAACACTTACATCTCTTTTATCTAATCAGATTATCTTTCAGTAAAAAACAAACAAGTCTTTTCCTGTTCAAACTGCAATTAAAGTTTTACAGCTCTGCAGTTTGATAAATAATTTATATTTTACAGCTTTTATACAAAGTCCTACCACTCTGTAAACATTGCTCAGGCTCTATGACAGGCAGTAAATTAAGATTTGCCCTTTGATTTTCATTTTGACAGTCTGCAAGTGTTGCTTCACTTCTGTGTGATTGGTCTACTCTAAAGGTGTGTAACTGAAGATCATACAGCAAGCTGACATTACTTTAGTAGCCTCTCTGGACAAACAATCCCAATTTATAACCAAAATTATCCCTGCACTTCGCTGAGATTCTTCCTGGTTAATGTGTCTTTGTGTTTAACTGCAGATGGATGCAGAAACAACCGTGTGGTTGTTGGAGACGTGGTTCTCCTTCCTGCAGCTCCTCCACATGAGACCTGGAGAGCGCTGCGTCTCCTCCAGCCCCAACTGACCCCCCTCTACTGTCTCAGGTGATATATAGCTTTCATGTCATGTGACCTAATGACTCAAACAAAGGCATATGTATTATTATACACGAGACAAGTGGGACACACCTCTTTTTTGTTCCACCTTCTATTTTTTATATGAATATTTTGATGCACATTCAGCAGTTTCTCATTACATTTTTCAATACCTTCCATGTCATGTGGCCCATTAACTCCATCCATAACATAAATTATTACTACGCTGGACAAATATGACACGCATATTTTCTTGGACTTTATTCTACCTTCTATTTCATATAAAAATGTGTAGGAAAAATCTGCAGTGTTTTTATTTAATAGCTTCCGTATCATGTGACCCAATCAAGTAGGACACGTGTCGTCTTATTGAATTTTATTCCACTTGCTATTTTATATGAGTATATTCATGTGAAACTGTTTTTGAATTCAAAATGACTTGTATCTCTACTATTAAAAATAAAAATTTTAATTAAAACTTTATGTAGGTACTGCAATGTAAATTAAACTTCTGTTTTTCAATAAATAAAATCTGCACAAAACAACAAACTTAGTAGTGACATCTAGTGGTATAACTGTTTAGGGCTTCTGTCCACAGCAAAACGTTTCTACATGTATTTAAGTGACTGAAAAACGTTGCATTGCTGCATGCTCAGTCTCTCATGAAAGTGCACAGTGCTCATCTGTGTGTGTCAGTCAGTGGACAATAACAAAAACGGCTGTCAGTTAACCAGCGTCATGTGCACGGCTGAATTGGAAACATGTGATTGAGGAGGAGGAGGAGGGGGTGAGGAGAAAATGCTCATGGGCCTGTTCCTGCAGCATTAGAGATTAAAATGCGGCCTTGTTCGCAGCCGTCTTGAGCTCTGAAACCAAGCAGTGGTGAAATCAAGCTTCCTGTTGAGTTTTTGCTTCAGATTCATCTAGTTTTATTTTTGATAAAAGTTTCAGGGTCGATGTAGCTTTCTCCATGTTTCCAAATGTCCCTTTTGGCTTTGTCGTAAGTCCTGATTCTGCAGATTTGTTCCTGCTTTGTGTTGATTTTCATGGATTTTCTTAATTTTGCTGTCCTTTCTATAGACGCAGAGGGGAGGCATCATGTCGTCAGGCCGCAGAAAGCTCTGCATGATCATGATGCTCAACGTCTTCGTCTGCCTCCTGGTTTGCATCACGTGGAACCTCCGGCGTCGCAAAAGTGGCCGCCACAAAGTTCGAATCCCATCAGAGAGGTTCTGGCAAAGGCAGGAAGAGAGTAAATCCTTCTGGAACAAGGAGCAGCAGCGCCTGGACTTCCTCTTCAACCCCATTGTGAACTCTTTGCTCTCGAGCGACTCCCTCATCGAGCTGCCTGATTGGCTGAATAACACCGGGCCCCCTGACCTCTGTGAGCCGGATAACAGAGTCCCAATGCAAATTATGGACTACAACTCCCTGCCAAAGGGCTTCCAGGATTTTCTTTTGCACATGCGCTGCAGGACATACCCCATGCTGATAAACCAGCCTCATATCTGTAAGGGAAAACCCTTCCTGCTGCTGGCGGTCAAATCCCTGATCCCACACTTTGACCGGCGGCAAGCCATCCGTGAAACATGGGGTCGGGCGGGGGTCATAGCTAATCGCTCAGTGGTGACGGTGTTCCTGCTAGGCAACACCTTGCCCGTGGATCACTTCCCAGACCTGCTGGGGATGCTCGACCACGAGGCGAAGCTCCACAAAGACGTCCTCCAGTGGGACTACCGGGACACCTTCTACAACCTCACCCTGAAGGAGGTCCTGTTCCTGGAGTGGTTCAGCGAACATTGCCCCCACGGCCAGTTCATCCTGAAGGGTGACGACGACGTCTTCGTCAACACCGTACGGATTGTAGACCTCCTGGAGGGCCTGCCGGAGAAAAAAGCCAAGGATCTGTTCATAGGTGATGTTATCAATGACGCTGGCCCTCACAGGAACCGGAGACTCAAGTACTTTGTCCCAGAGAGTGTGTTTGTGGGGCTGTACCCGACTTATGCAGGTGGCGGAGGATATCTGTACTCGGGGGAGTTGGCTCTGCGTCTCCACAACGCATCCCGGCAGGTGGTGCTGTATCCCATTGACGATGTCTACACGGGGATGTGTCTGAAGAAGCTGGGCCTGGCTCCTGAGAAGCATGAAGGCTTCAGGACGTTTGGCATTGATGCGAAGTACAGGGACAACCCGTGCGTATACAGGAACTTTATGCTGGTGCACAGCCGCACGCCACAGGAGATGTTGACCATCTGGCCGTGGATCATCCACCCGGAGCTGGACTGCCAGTGAGGGTCAAGTCAGGTTACTTTATGGATTTATGAAGAGAACTGGATACAGAGTTGGAGGTGGGACCCCGTTTTGTCCTATGAAAGTTGCTCAGTAGTGTATGAAGCCAAAATGGTCTGACTCGAGTACAAAAATGTTTTCCCAAAATGTGATTAATAAGAACATGTTATCATTTTATCTTATCTTAAAAGTACCTGTATCTGGGCCCATAGAGCATGAGCACTTGTGTGTTGCTTAAGCCCCGCCTCCTATCTCATATTCTTGGCTCAGTCAAATGAATGGAGAGGTAAAATAATCCTGAATTTAGCTTTTAGCCCCTTTTACAACTTTTACACCCTAATGATTTAAATAAGCGCTATAGAGTGTACGTGATGGGAAGTTGATTCAGTTTTTAAAAAACTGTGTGCTGATTTACAGACATGTCAACGGGAGAAAGTTTTTTCAGCCCAATGAAATCACTGACTGACAGAAGATGTAATACCGCCGTTTGGCCACTGCGAATAGAATTTGCTTCAATATCCGGCACACTTTCTGGGGGCCTGGGTTACTCCATACATTGGGAAAGAGACATCTGTATTCTTTTTTTAAGTTAAGTAAACTACCCAGTACAAACACTTTTAAATATCTCTTCAAAATCAATTGTATAGACCTCTTCAAATCATTAGGGTCTAAAAGTTGTGAAATGTGCTAAAAGCTGAATCCCTATTTTACATCTCCATTCATTTGACTGAGTCGAGAGCGGGAAATCGGAGTTAGGGCTTAAGGAAAACTCAAGTGTGCTCAATGGGCCCAGATCCAGGAACTTTTTTATCTACAGTCACTCCATTCGTGGACCCGTCTCCAATGCTGTATCCAATTCTCTTTATACATCCATAGGTTACTGCCGTAGGGTCCTTGGGGCACTTTGATGACTCCCTATCTGTCTCCAAATACCCTGATTTTCCACCGGTCTCATGCACTCCACTGCTGTTTTCCACCTCTTTATCAGCCATTCTCTCCTTGGTATTCACACCGCCTTTAAATGTTCCTGCTGCTCCATATCTTATCTAGTTTTACAAACTGACCTTTAGCAATGGCCACTCCTCTCTGTTTTTACAAATCCAAGGTGTTAAACATATAGCTGAGGCTGCCAGTGAACACCTGCATATGTGTTTGCACTGTTGAGATTACAACTCCTTGTTAAATGTGTTGAACCCTGTTGCAGCAACCTGAAACCAGGTCCTGTCTAGAGAGAGTCAGGCAACAATTGCACAAAACACAATATTTTGTGTAAGATCTTTTAATGGCATGGCCTTCTCCTAGTGAGTACATCATACAGTGAGTAAGATACAGACTTTTAAAGGGTATACATGTTCTAAAACCCCCTCTGTACCATGAACCTGCTTTCAACGAGACATATACACTGCAGGGAATTTCAAGGATAGTTTATTTCTCCTCCAACAGATCCTTAACTTTTATTGTATAAAACACGCCATCCGATACCTTAAAACATCTGATTCACAAAGATAAAATACTTTGGGACTATACAGTATTTATAACCGTTAAACAATTTCTATTTCAATCCTCAAGTCCCAGCAAAACCTGTGAGTTAGTAATATTTTCTTTTAGTTATCAACAGTGTTTTTAAGCGGACTCTATACATCTAATATTTGCGTTTCAACTATCTGTATAATACTCATGTGAAAGAAAGCATGCAAACATTACCCCTTGCTAATGCTTATGTTAGCATAGCCAGATAGCATATGCACACAATAGTTTTTAAAATCAAAATTCATGCATTCATGCCAACTGTACACAATGTTAGTGGTAAAAGATACGTTTTTGGTACGTAGTGTGTTAAGTGAAGAAAAACGTTGGTAACTGATATTTTCCTACATTTATCACAACGTTTACTACAACTGCTTCTACTAAAAGGAGATGATCTCTGATCCCACACAGACTGTTTTCTGTAAAGCCAAAACAAGACGACAGAGTTTATACATTAAAAATCTACATTTTGTAGTTATTATTAAATGCTCAGTGTTGTTTTTAACATCTCAAATGTGATGTTGCTGCTGTTACTGTGCATTCATTCTCTGTATTTGTATTTTAATAATATATTGTAAGCAATAAATGTGTTTTTCCATCACCTTCATCAACAGATTTGTTTGGGTTCACTCTGGTCCTGTTTTCAATTGTTTGTTTAAATGGTTTTGGTGATACAAATCTGTTCCAATGAGAATAAAAAAATATGTCTTGTGTTTTTGTTATCCTTTTTTTATTATTAAGTTGACAATACACATTTATTTTACATTTCCCAAAAATTATTTCCACATTCACTTGACATTATTATTTATTTTAATTAAGTTTGCATTTTATTTTATTAGAATATTTCATTATTATTTTTATATAATGGGCTGACACTTGTCCTCTTCTCTTTTGTTTATTACAACTATTTTGTTCATTATAAATTTTCCACTAAGTGAAAATAATAAAATATCTCTTGTGTTTTGCCTTTGGATTACATTACATTTCATTACATGTCACTTGTAGACGCTTTTATCCAAAGCGACTTACATGCTCAATACTGTGGGCAATCCCCACAGGAGCAATTTGGGGTGAAGTGTCTCAGGGACACACATGCTGACTGCAGTGGGGTTTGAACCTGTGCTCCCCTGATCCCAACACCAACACACTAGGCCACTGCGCCACACGCCTCCCTATGGATAAATATTGAATAGATTGTATTCAATATTTTTATTATTTTGTTGGCAACAACAATAACCCAAAAGTAATAAGTAAGATATATTTTTTTCTAACTTAAGTTTGCATTTTCTTTAATGAGAATATTTGTATTATTATTCTTATCATTGTTATTATGAAAAAATATTAACTTATTGTTAATATTAATAGAAATATTATCTTTCTAGACAGTGGTGTCGACAGAAGTTTAACATAAAGCCTATTTTATATATATTTTAACAATCTTATTTATACTTTACTGACTACTTTCAAAGTCAACTTTATTGTCAATCTTCCAGTTCGTGTGTACAAAGAGATCGAAATACCGTTTCCCACAATCCCGAATATAAAACAAATGTATACAAATATGTGTGCAAATATGTATGTATATATACACAGTCAAAGACACATTTTTACATGTGCACACATTAAGACCTAATAAAACACTACAATCAATATATACAAATAACAGTTACTTCAATATTTTGAGAATGTGCATTAGTGCAAGATTGTCCATAGCACTAATGCACATTCTATGGACAATCTACTTTGCTTATTGTTTACTTATTTATGGTCTTCTATACAACAATCGATAATTGTGTTCTAATGTTTTGTAAGGATAGGATATTTACTGATACAAACACAGCTACCACATTTATGTTATTTTAAGTCTTAAAAAATATGCATTTGTCCCAGCTGGATAAAAGTGTATCGGGAATTTGAACCATTACATGAGGATAGAGATGTGAACCCAACAGGGACCTCTGGTGGACGGATCAGCTGTTCACATGCAGGGAAACAATCAGCTTCCTGATGAACTTCAGCTGCTCACACAGGAAGGCAAACAGCAGTTGAACTAAAACTGTGAAGCACTAAGACTAGTTTAACAGACAAAGTAATAAAATGCCTGAAAAGAACAGTATTAGCTTTAAAAGAGTGCTGCTCATATTTCTGCTGATATGTGGGGTATTTTGGAGGCAGTGTGACTCACAGGTAGGATTAACATGAGACATTGTTTTGCGTTCATACTTTAAAATAGTTTAATGCATTGTTTGTTTTGCTTTCTTGTGTTTGCAGGTGATGAGAGAAGAAGCCAACAAGCCTCCAGGTGACACTCGAGCAAAAGGTATTTGTCATGTGATTTGAATGGGAATGTGTGGCTTTTTACTTGTCTGTGCATTTGAAAATCAGCAGGTAAAATAATCTGTGAACACAGATCTACACTTTTTTTTCCGATTATCTAAGTTTCAGAATTTCCTACCATGTTAGCCGTAAATCTTCAAATCAAATCTATATTGACATCTCTCTTTCTATATTTGTTACTTGATTTAAAATAATCTGAAAACCATGTTGGAAATATCAGAAAATGGCAGCTTTAACTAAAATATGGTGTTTTCTTTTTTATTAATGCATTAAACTAACATTTTTCTGGCTTTTTACATAATACACTTAAGTACAAATCATCCTATGTATATGTATTTGCTTGTGTTTATTGGCATTGCACTTGATATTGAGTTAATCAAAAAGTAATGCAAAGTATTCAGGTAACATTACTTGTATATTGTCATACTCGGATTAGATTTTTTTCCGGTAACTAGTAATTGTAACTGAATACATTTTTAAAGTTACCCTCCCAACCCTGACCAATAGATAGTAATTAGCTTAACAATGACTTCAAAAAAATGAATACAAGAAAGAAAACACCCACTGCACTTTGGGGTGACTTTTAGTAACGAAAGGTGCTTTACAAATCAAATGTAGTATTATTATTATTATTATTATTATTATTATTATTATTATTGCTAGTGTTGTGTGAACTGATAATAAGTGCTGTCTCAGGTGAAGTCACAGAGGCAACACAGTACAAATAAACCGTGTGTTAAAGGTCACCTATTATGCAAAATCCACTTCTTCATGTCTTTTCTACATCAACATGTGTCCCCTCTGTGTAAAGAGACTCTGAAAGTTTCAGGAACAAAGATTCTCTCTCTTTTTGTCCTGATCCATTTATATAAAAACCTGTCTGAAAATGAGCTGATCAGATTTTGGCCACTTTATGATGTCATAACGATGTTTTGGCTTGTGTAACCATTAGCCAATCACCAACCAAGGTAACCCCCCCCCCCCCTCCTAGAGCACCATTGTGTTCTTTTTAACCAAATATCTCTCAGAGGGGGCGTGGGGAGGGGCTCCTTATTTTCATCTAAAGTAACAGACAGAGAATCAGCACTTTTGAAACAGGGCTGAAACAGAGGGGATTATGGGATGCTGCAATGATCTGTTTGGTGTTTGGAGCCAAACACTTCAGAGACATGTTTTGTATATATCTGAGACCTATAATATATTGTTGAAAAAGAGTATATTAGGGGACCTTTAAACCCACAGTTGTTCTGTTTCCCCTCAGAAGGTCGTGGAGAAGACGGCGGCGCCTTCTTCGCCCTGCGGAGCTGCCACCAGCTGCTGAAGGGCGACTCCGGGGACTTCTTCTCCCCGGACTACTTGTGCTCCAACCCCCCCCTGTGGTGCAACTGGACCATCCAGGTGGCCCCTGCCAAGAGGATCGACCTGCACCTGGAGGACCTGACCCCCGACGACGCCTGCCACCTCAAAGACGACCAGGTGCACGTGGACGAGCCCGCGGGACATTTTGGGGGCACCAACGTCCTGCAGAAGTGCTGGAAAGAGGCCAAATACACGTCGTTCTCCAACACTCTGTACGTGGTGCTGCTGATCGGGGGTTGGCCCACCCCGCCCTACAGGGGCTTCTACGGACGATACCAGGTGTCATGTTTTTTTGTTTGAAAACCAAGAGTTAGTCTAAAGAAAACCAGGAAGCTTCTCGAAAAGTTTAACAGTATTTATTAAGGCAATAGTATAGTAGGTTTACAAGGGAACACAGCTGTGGTTCCTAAATCCAATTCACTGGTCCACAGTCCACTTTCAGCAGTTAGCTGTCTGCAGTTGCAAGAATGAAAGAGAACATTTCTCTCTATAACATCGTATTTATATCGTATTTAGTCTTCTTCCATTGGCTGACGTCGATGGAGGCGGGTCTTCTTCTGTAGTCCTCTGATGACGTAGCATGGCACATCTCTTATGATATTTTATTATACAATTCTTCCGATGTTTGTTGATCATTAAACACATAGTAATAGTAACAATGCAGCGTAGATGAGTGAGAGTTGGAGAGGGTGCGTTTAGTATGTAAAACAAAAACACTGCTACAGTAAATGATGTCCCTTAAAGTTCCGCCACAATATATTGATTATCTCTCCCACAGGCCTTCGGACCCCCCGTGGTTTACAACCCTCAGGAGGGACTACCAGAAACAAACATGGGGTCACAATCTCTTCCTTCTGGACTCTTGGAGTTAAATGAACTTCTAGATCCAAATCCTGATCTCATGTATGACTATAACAATCAGCCTTCAGAGATGACGGAGGAGAAAGAGGAGGAAGAGGAGGGTGCGGACACTGAGGTGGGAATCAAACCTTCAACTGTAATGCCTGGCTCTACCAAATTGGTTATATCCACACTATTAGAGTGGTGCAGGGGTGATGGAATTTGTAATATTGCAGAAAATAGGCTTGGACATGTTAACATTATCTATCTAACCAAATCATCCCACAGATACAAATGATTAACCTAAACCTCTTTCCTTCAGGTGGCTGAAAATCACCGTCCATCGTTGGAGAGCTACAGCCAATTAAAAGCCGCTCCCACAGTGGAATCATCCACTCAGGTAACATCTCGATGGGGCAGAGAAGCCTCTCAAACCCCTTCAGACCTGTCAGATTCATCCGTCCCTCCACACCAGGAGGAGGAGGGTCAGAACCAGGAGGAGGAGGGTCAGAGCCAGGAGGAGAAGGGTCAGAGCCAGGAGGAGGAGGGTCAGAACCAGGAGGAGGAGGGTCAGAGCCAGGAGGAGAAGGGTCAGAACCAGGAGGAGGAGGGTCAGAGCCAGGAGGAGGAGGGTCAGAACCAGCAGCTCAAGCCCACTGAAGTCATCCCGACAGCTGCTGTGGAGGAAGCTTCGACACATCCAGAGGAAGCTACTGCTGCAGAGAAGGAGAAGTCTGCAGACGATAAGAGCAGGAAGGAGGTCATCGAGGCCTCGGATCAACTTCCTGTCTCCTCTGAGGAGCCAGAACCAGAGGAGACTCATCCTCATCCCAACATGGTGGAGCCGCTGTCAGACCAGAGAGCGCACCGTGAGTCCATCTGTGTTTTCATTCAGAACAACTTACTCTACGCTGAAATGTATTTAATTTGAACCATTATTTTCCCAATGTTTAGTAGTTAGGGTTGGATTAGATGGCCTTTTTTTAGCTTTTAAATGCTTCTGTATAATGCATCGACTCTTTCCAATTCTAGATGTGTTAGTGAGATATATTTTACTTTACTTTTAATACTTTGTTAAGTGTCTATAGGCCCCTATTCTCAAGCTTAACTGTTTGGGGAAAAGAATCAGTCACCTAAATATTTCAAATGGTAACATTTGAAACTACCTGAACCACCGATGTATTTGATATGCATCACAATGTTATACACATCTAGTTATATAATATAGACATATCTGTTTTAAGGCCAGTGCCTGAAAAGCACTGTTCTAGACTAGACCATATAAACAAAGTGACATGTTTAGTAATGATTTAAAAAGTCACAGGTAGAAGCATAATGCGGTTTGTGTCTCTCTCTTGTAGCCCGCATCAGAAATCACTCTGACATTTCACATCTTCCTGGCGGTGAGTATTGGACACATAATGCACATCTTCAAAATGTGTTTATTTTCTGTTCATATTTCACAGGATACAAGCATCACATGCTGATGCTGAGTTTTGGTGCGTTGACAGATTACCTGTTTGAAGTGGCTGTGGAATTGAACTTCAGTCCAGATGTGGAGGAGAGCTGGGACAACCTGGCCATGTCCCTGCTGCTCTCTGTGGAGGCTTTGGTGAGTTGGTGACAACAAAGCAACACAACTTAAAGAGGTCATAATATGCTTTTTGGGGTTTACCTTTCCTGTAGTGTGTTCTATAGGTTTTAGTGCAAAGGCTAAAATCCCTGTGTTCCCATCGTCCCCATTACATCACTCGCGCTTCTGTTGCGCTCCAACACATTGTACGTGATAGGCTAAGGGGCGGGACATCTCTAAGCGGTTGACCAATCACAACAGAACCGGCCAGCTAACCAATCAGAGCAGACTGGGCTCTGGTTTCAGACAGAGGGTGAAAAGAGGTGCTGCAGCACATAAAGAGCTTTTTGAACATTAAAGCATGGAGACATGTCCCAGTAGAGACACTAAATACAAATATGAACCTGAACATCAGCAGGATAGGACTTTTTAAAGTAGAGACACTAC
Source organism: Dissostichus eleginoides (assembly GCA_031216635.1). Classification (NCBI taxonomy): domain Eukaryota; kingdom Metazoa; phylum Chordata; class Actinopteri; order Perciformes; family Nototheniidae; genus Dissostichus; species Dissostichus eleginoides. Next base: position 32,588,853 of record CM062266.1, on the reverse strand, counting down.
ATACTGATATACACCTGAACATCAGCAGGAGAGGACTCTTTAAAGTAGAGACACTACATACTGATATACACCTGAACACCAGCAGGAGAGGACTCTTTAAAGTAGAGACATTACATACTAATATGAACCTGAACATGAGCAGAATATGGCCCCTTTTAAGGTTGCTTCATTTACCATGCATGTAGAGTTTATGTTATTAAAAAGAAGCAGGTGCATTTGTTACCTGAAGTTGTTGTGTTCCTGTAGATCAGTAAGCAGCTGGAGACTCTGCATACGCCGCTGTCCATGTCGTCTGAAAGAATTAAAAGGTTGGTGAACAAACACTCTCAGTACAATCTGCAGGTTTGTGTTTATGATACTTAAACAGAGAGAGGGTACACATGTTTAACCTGTTTAATCCTTTTACTAAAGACGTCATGAGAGATGCAAGAAAAGAGTGTGAAGCAAGGCTCCCTTTCCGCCTTTTTTTTTTTTAAAGCATGAATGTTTTGGTTATTCTATCCAACATGAGCTCAGAAAACATACCTGTTTTCAGCTTTGAATATTCATTTTTCAGGCTTTTCAAATACCTTGTATTGTTGAAGAAGTAAACAAGCATTTTGCCACCTTCACTTGCATCTTAGATCCTCTCACTAAAGACATGAAGAGAGGTTCAAAAATAAACTCTTAAAGGTCCCCTATTATTATACTGTTTTTCATCAATATATTATAGGTCTCAGATATATACAGAACCTGTCTCTGATTGGCTGAAACACCAAGCAGATCATTGCAGCATCCCATAATCCCCTCTGTTTCAGCCCTGTTTCCAAAGTGCTGATTCTCTGTCTGTTACTTTAGATGAAAATAAGGAGCCCCTCCCCACGCCCCTCTGAGAGATATTTGGTTAAAAAGAACACAATGGTGCTCTAGGAGGAGATTCAGGTGATAAGGGGGGGGGGGGGGGGGTTACCTTGGTTGCTGATTGGCTAATGGTTACACAAGCCAAAACATCGTTATGACATCATAAAGTGGCCAAAATCTGATCAGCTCATTTTCAGACAGGTTTTTATATAAATGGATCAGGACAAAAAGAGAGAGAATCTTTGTTCCTGAAACTTTCAGAGTCTCTTTACACAGAGGGGACACATGTTGATGTAGAAGAGACATGAAGAAGAGGGACACATGTTGATGTAGAAGAGACATGAAGAAGAGGGGACACATGTTGATGTAGAAGAGACATGAAGAAGTGGCTTTTGCATAATAGGTGACCTTTAAGTGGTTGTTATTATTTTACATTACAGCTCAAACAATCTCAACTCTTGGTGCACTCACTAGCTGATGTACCTGTGAGCTCAGATCTGATCTCAGTGATGCTCCTGGTTGTTTGCAGGCTGAGTGCTGGAGCGCTGTTCATCGTGTGGCTGCAGCTGGATCAGGGTCCTGGAGGTCTGCAGGTCCACAGGACGCTGCACTCCGCCCTGCAGGGACTCATCTCAACACACGTGGGCGTCAGAGGAAACAGCAGGAAGGCTGTCATCCTCTCCGTGTCCACTGCAGGTACAGCTGGGCTTCAGTTTGACACAGAGTGGAAAAGTTACTTTCATTTAAACTGCTGACTTTAATTACATTACATTTCATTTGGCTGATGCTTTTATCCAAAGCATCAAGATTCAAACTGCGTACAAATAAAGGGCAAATATATTCACTTCAAGCAAGACATACTGTTGTAAGTGCTGGTGAATTAGTTTCAAGGCCTAAATAAAAAATGTGTAGAACTTATTTTAATTTGTTTACATAATAAATGTAACTGTTGTAGTATGTGTTATTTCCTTCAATTAATATTAATTAATTAATATGAAAGCAGATTTTTATTTTGCTCATTTTGAACTACCATTTTTTCCTTATGGACTAATCTGCTAATTTTTCTCCATTTAATCTGTCAACTTGTTCAGTTTGTAAACGATAAATAATTGTTTTTTAAATAGGAAAGAAAACATTTATTGGCTGATAATGTATATGGCGGGTGTCAGATGTGTAATTAAAAAATGATTTGAGTAAATGTATTTGTGGCAGGATCCTAATACCAACTGTGGAAGGTAACTAACAGAAGAATGGACGTGCACCACCTTAGGAGGAAGTTACACATCTCAGTAAAGGCTGCTAACATTAATAAATGTGTATGTGTGTTTCAGATGTGGATGAGTGTGTGTCGCAGCTGGTGCGCTGTGACCTTAACGCAGACTGTGAGAACCGGTTCGGATCGTACTCGTGTCGCTGCAGGTCAGGTTTCCAGGACGAGTCCCGCCTCGGGTCGGCAGGAACTGTGTGTGTGAATCGGAACGCTGCAGGTGAGCTGGACTCTCTCACACACACAGATTTAATTAAGATGAACTCAGTTAAAGAGTCCAGAAGCAGGGATGGATACTGATCTGACCCACAAGGAAGAGACACTATGAAGAAACATTGAAAGACTACACAGAGATATCAGAAGAATAGAGTCGAAATGACTGAATAAGAGGGAAATAACCACAAAGACAATATGGGCAAAACAAGCACAGACAAAAAATACCCACCAAACGACCACAAAAACGACGATGGAGAGAAATAGAGACAAACACACGTTGACTACAATTACTCATCACACCTCTACAAAGATGCACTTAACAACTTCAATGGCACAAAATAAACACAAAACAACTGCTACAACTACATACAAAATGACCAAAACCAGACACAAATTGACCCCAGAGAAACGCACAACGACTACAAAACGACACTAAAGAACGACAAAGTCTTTGTGTGTAGCTCCCGTGTTGGACAGTTGGTAGTGGGTCCCTGTGCATGTCTATGTTAGAATAGATAGAATTGGAGGACGAAACCCTCTTTAATTGTCACACATACATGCACACAGTGAAAGTTGACCTCTGCTTTTAACCAGAGATGGCAAAAGTACACACATCCTTTACTCAAGTAGAAGTACAGATACTCGTGTTTAAAAATACTCTGGTAGAAGTAACGACTAAACTTCTTTACTCAAGTAAAAGTATGGGCTTCGAAAAGTACTTAAGTAAAAAGTACCCCTAACTTTGTGTCCTTGGGCAAGACACTTCACCCTAATTTGCTGTATTCACTGTTGCATGTCTTATGTGTAATATGTAATGTGAAGTGCTTTGAGCATTCGGAAAAGTGCTCTAATAAATGTAATGAAACGCAGATTAAGACTAAAGTAACGAGCCTGTTTTGAAAATGTAGAAAGTACAGGTATTTGTGTTAATGTAAAAGTAAAGAAAATGTCCGGTGCCTTGCTCAAGGGCACCACGGCAGGGCCCTGGCGGTGAACTGGGACCTCTCCAAGTAGCAGTCCACAGTCAGGTCTGTTCGGGGACTTGAACCGGCGACCCCACGGCTCACAGTCCCTACTGAGCCTCTGCATGTCTATGTTCAGAGCCCTTAGTCTTATTGTCCAGATGTGATGGTCCCCTGACTTCCTGTTGTCTCTTCAGGCTGCAGCTCGTCCTCAGAGTCTCGAGGCGTCTACGTTCTCTTCTTCCTGCTGAGCTCGGTGCTGCTGCTGCTGCTGGGGGCCGGCGGGCTGCTGTACCTCCGCCACCACAGGGGGGCCTTCCTGCTGCGGGGCCACGCCGAACCCAACAACAACAACAACACACCAACACCCACCACTATCATGCTGACTCTGAGCTGCCCCCCCCACCCCCTCCTGCCCGGGGCTTCAGGGACGTCCCGCTGCAGCGCTTCAGCTCCCTGCTGCCGGGGGGGCATGGAGGGAAGATGTGAGCAACAGAGTATCTTTAAAAACATTTAGTTAATTTCGTTTCATCTGATGCTGTTCACTGTCTGAATTAAACCACAACAAAACAGCTTGTGTTTTCTGTCTCTGCTTTTATGCACATTTTATTTTTTTACTTTTTTAAATAGACCGCCAAAAAACATACGTGGCAATGCTGACATAACGGCACCTGTTGTACACTGACTTTTGATACTAACGTGTACAAATGTGCATTTATCCTTCAGGATAAGGCTATATGTAAGGAAATATAAGCTGTAATCTATATGTAAACGACTAAATAGAAAATAATATGTATCCTATACTGAATAGAATACATAGGATGCATAACATAAGGTGGAAAAATTAAACCCTATTTGCAGCATGCACATAGAATAAACCTTGCAGCAGCATCAAAAAGTCTCCAGTCTACTCTCATATCTTTATGTAAGACTTAAACTCAGTATTATAAACTCAGTGCACTCTTTAGCTACCTGTTAACCTACTTGGTGTTGACAATGGTAATAAATACGTTTTGTGTTGTTGCGATTTTTCCTCTATTTCTAGTGTTCATGCCCAGAATGCCACATTTAAATTCAGGAATGCACCTGATTATTCGGAGTGACTCTCTGGCTGAAGGGCACTCCAGCAGCAGGACGTCCGGCTGTTGTGACGCCTGAGTTTCAGCCGGCTCCTGCAGCACTGTGAGCATCCTGCAGGGACTGAGTGAGTCCAGAGTGCTTTAATAGGCTTACAGGAGCTAATCCAGGGCGGTGGGCCGTCACATGGGGAGTCTGCTGACCTCAGCCTGCTTTATTACAGGGTGACTGTTCCTTCAGCCCACAACAAGGCTTCTCTTCAGCGGATGTGCTATACACAGAATTTCAATATATGTAATCAGAGTTGGGAAGTAGAGGAGTACAAATACTTCGTTACTTTACTTAAGTAAATGTTTCTGGTATCAGTACTTTACTCCACTACTTATTTTTCTGACTACTTTTGAACACAAATACCTGTACTTTCTACTTCTTACATTTTCCAAACAGGCTGGTTCCTTTAGTTTGAATGTGTGTTTGGTGGCGTGATCATTATTATTTAGAGTCATTGCGTGCCTATTGATTTGAACACGATCCGTGTATCCATCATTTCCTGGTCTTCTCTAAAGAAGAGGGACCAATGAAAACGTTGTCATGTTGCCGTTGTTCAGCATGGAAACATTCATTAGCTAACAATGACATTATTGTTCTATTAATATAAAGGGAGGTCAGGTACTCTTTAAAACAGCTGCTAGTTATGGGTACTTTTTTCTTAAGTACATTTCAAAGCCCATACTTCTTTACTTTTACTTGAGTAAAGAAGTTTAGTCAGTACTTCTACTTTGACCAGAGTATTTTTAAACACGAGTATCTGTACTTCTACTTGAGTAAAGGACTTAAAGTACTTTTGCCATATCTGAATGTAAAACAAAAGCTCGGGGGACAAGTATGAACCATGATCTGAAGTGTCATAACGAATTGTCAAATTGTGATGCTGAATTGGAAAGGAATAGAGTGATGCAGGGATGACATTTTTCTGAAGGCCAACAGGAAGTCAGCATCACAAGAGCTCCCTCAACAAAAAGCCATTGGGATTCTTCCATTAGACTTTGGATTATTGAAGAATATTAAGGTAGCAGACAGGTGCAAACACGCTACAACGACCCAAAACACATCCAGAGGAATCAGTTTCAAAACAGTGCAAATATAAAAACACAAATGTGCAACAACACGTGCAAACGAAGAAACATCTTCACCAACTTGACTAAACATACTAAAAGCACTGCATTAACAAAACGCTGCATGAACGAAACGCTGCATGAACGAAACGTTGCATGAACGAAACGCTGCATGAAGCTCAGAACACAACGGAAACCAGGGGACACTAATAAGTGATTCAAGGTTAGTTTATTTGTATAGCACATTTCAAGACAGGCAATTCAAAGTGCTTCACATAGGTAACCAATAATAATTAGCACACAGCTGGGACCGGAGCACTTGATGATGTTGGGGGATTCTTCATTTGCACTTGTTTTGGCACATTTGTGTTTTTATATTTGCATCTTTTTTTTAAGCTGCAGCACATTTTTCCTGATTTATTCCCAGCGCAGCTTTAGCACTATCAACAACATGATCAATTTGGGGTGGTGTACATTTTGTATAAGTTTCCTCCCTTACATGCAGACATGCTATCGAGTTAAGTATTGATGGAATCTCTTCCTTAAATGTGGCTATGCACTAACAGATAGGTTTCTGCTGCAGGAGCTTTTGACTAATGCTTTGTAGTCTAGTAACAGTACTTCAAGAGTTACTAAGAAATGGTCGGATAAAGCAGGATTATGCGGTTCGACTAATAGTTGCTCAATTTCAATACCATAAGTCAGAACAAGGTCGAGAGTGTGATTATAGCAGTGGGTTGGTTTATTTACACTCTGACGGAAACCAATAGAATCTAATATATAGTTAAATGCAACAGTAAGGCTATTTTTATCGTCGTCAACATGAATATTAAAGTCACCTACGATAATTACTTTTTCTGTTTTAAGAACCAAAGTTGATAAAAACTCAGAGAATTCTGATAACAAATAAGATTGGCTGCAAAGTTTTCCAGGTCTGATGCGTAAGACTAAAAACAAGGGTATTATTAAATGTTAAGCTCCTAGTTTTGGTTACGCTGCACATTTTCTGTATAAACTATAAACACACATTGTCTTTTATATGCAGGCTTGTGTATGTAGTGTGCTCAGTGTGCTGTACTGAACGAGTGTAACTGCAGAAGACAACGACATTCAGCTAGTTTGAAAGCTGAATGTCGGTGTGGCCATCTTCTGTTATAGCACCAATACAAATCCCCACATTTATGAGAAAAAACCCCCCTGAATGTTTTTGTTTTGATCCTACTTTGTATTTTAGCACCAGGTATTATAACAGAATCAGGGAATGTATCTTAAAATGCTTAAATTGTAAGCCAAAAATGATGAGTTGACATTTTCCTGCTGGTTCTCCTCAGCTTCATATCTTCAGTGAATCAGCAGCGAGAGTCTCTGACGCTCCTCTTATCGGGTCCAGCAGCTCCTCCACCAACCTGTGGGCCAATCACACTTCACACAGCTCCGCTAATAGAAAAATAAATTGCCGGGGAGCCAATTCCAACACGGTGTGCCACCAGAAGAAAACCAGAGCCTGATTCCTCTGATATAATGAACCCGTAACACTCGGATCAAGTTATTAAACACTGATGGGATTACTGACCAGATGCAAGGTCAGCGTTCCTCTGCTGTATCTCAGCACAGGCCAAATATAACACACACACACACACACACACACACACACACACACACACACACACACACACACACACACACACACCGCTCAGTTTACTGTAAAATAAAAAAGTGATCGGCACAGCATAATTACAGAACATTTCTCTTAAAAGCAACAAGTTTGATGTTGTGCAATTATTATCATTTATCCAACTTATCAATTTAATAAAAACCGCTAGGTTGAATCCCGTCTTAAAGGGCCTCTATTCTAATCATTTTCAGGTTCATATTTCTATTAGTGTCTCTCTGTGACATGTCTCCATGCTTTAATGTTCAAAAGCTCTTTATTTTTCTCATACTGCCTGTGCTGTAGCACCTCTTTTCACCCTCTGTCTGAAACCAGAGCCCAGTCTGCTCTGATTGGTTAGCTGGTCGGCTCTGTTGTGATTGGTCAACCGCTTAGAGATGTCCCGCCCCTTAGCCTATCACGTACAATGTGTTGGAGCGACAGCCAATAGAAGCACAAGTGTTACATAGTGATGTAGTGATATAGAAGTAAACAAAGGAGTCCAATGGAGGCATTTCAGGCAGGGAACACAGGGATTTTAGTCTTTGCAGACCATTTACATGCACAAAAACCTATATAACACACTACAGGGAAGGGAGAACCCCAAAATCATAATAGGATATGGATATTTATAGGGCCTTCAATATCTGAGGTTGCTTATAGTCAGTGGATAGATATATGTGGCCACCCGCTGTGCCTGTGATGTTGGATTATAGTTCATTTGAAAATATATGTGGCTGTTTGGTGGATGTGTAAACCTGAGGCCACACACCCTGCTGCGGTTCAGAGGATCATTAGGCTCCGACACTGAGGACCACCGCTTCTCTCCGAGAGTTCATGTGGCTCTGGTTTTCTGTCACTGTGGTCCACACACACTGCCTGGTGGCCTCAGACTGCACAGAGAGCAACGCTCAGCTGATGGAGACACAAAGGGATCTGAAGGACTTCAACCCCGAGGTGGGACCAAGTCATTAATGTGCAAGTTAGTCTTTGCACTCAAGTACCAAGTCTGGACGAGACCATTTAGTTTCAGCCCAGCTCAAAGGCTGCAGACGAGTATACAAGTATTAAGAGGAATGTATATTTACTGCATAACTCAAAGCACAACAGGATGCTGTTGGATGATTTTCAGGTTCATATTTGTATCTCGTGCCTCTACTGGGACATAGTATGGGCATTTTGGTGTAGTGTAGGTCCTCAAACATGTGATTAATTTCAGAATATAATAATTATACCATAAAGAATTAATACAATTCCAGTTGGGACATTTTGACGATGACGTAGTTCGGACCCAAATAACATTAAAGGGGCCATATTCTGCTCATAAGCTTGTTCTTATTGTATTTTCTTTGGTATTCAATGACAGTGTTTTCATCTATTTAAATGTATGGTGAATTATTTTGTGTTGAAAAATACATAAATAACCTTGACTTGCCTGCAGAAACATGGTGTTAAAAGACCTATTATAAAATATCTGCTTTTAGAGACAACTGGAACATGTTTCAGTAACATAAAGCCACAATAGCTTTCGCTCAAACCTCAGCACGATGCAGGGCACATAAAGCCCATTTTGCACAGTAGTATTTCTACTCTTCACCACATAAAGCATGTCACCCGGAGCAACACTGCGACTCAAAGATGTTGCCAAAAGTATTTCAGGCAGAGCTACTGTGAGCAGGATCCTCCAACAGGGGGCAGTGTGCAGCCTCTGCTCCCTCCTCAGGATTTAATCATTCGTCAGGCATTATAAGAGAAGCATTTATAGTCATATCCCTGTAATAAAGGAGGTGTCTCTTTTGTCCTTTTTCATTCAACACATTGTCACAACCCACAGCCTTAATCCTGCAAACTGACGGGCAGTTGCATCCTGGGAAAAGAGCCGCATGCCATTGTTTGAGTGAGTCAAATCTGTTAAGCCCTAATTCTTTTGTGGGCATTTGCATACTCGGAAGTATTCTTTTACTGAAGGGCCAAATCCTCCTTGTGTGTGATGCGAGGCATTTTTAGTATCATTTGTGAAGTATCTACATGCACTATTAGCGCCGCATAATACCCACATATAATACCGAGGCATAATCTGGAAGATAAGGAGGGTTTTTCTAAAGTGTAGCATTACGTCGAGATGAAGCACCGCAATTTCAAGCAGATTCAAACGGGCTCAAATGTCATCCGAAATGTCAAGTGGCTCTGCAGTGGCAGGATACCGAGATGCCTTTTTCCTTTCTTATCGTTTCCATCACCTGCCTGATTCCTCAAATTTACGTCCCAGTTGAAAGGCCCGACTCGGCTCAGCCCGCTGTGATGTAATGGGTCTGGTTCTGTAATAAAGACAGGAACCTCTGGCCTCTCTTTCCTCTTTCTTCCTGCTTCTTTTCGTCCACTTCTTTCCATTTCTTACCACACTCTCCTCTGATTATAGCAGGATGGCTTTCCCACTTCCAACAGAGTTTCTCTGGATCGCTGATAAACTGTTTGTTATCTGTCTCAGAGCTTGGTCACTGCCTCTGCAGGCCTTTTCTCCGCCGCTCTCTGGAGTCCCTTCTGCACAAGCCCTGATAAGATTGTTGGGTGGAGATGGCAAATGGAGAATCGAGGGGTGAAGCAAAAACTGTGACAAACCTTTAGCTCTCCAAAATGTACCAAACACATCTTATTACATTGAGTTTTATTATCCGATGTTGAACAATAAGTGAAGAAATCTACGTCACAGTTTAAGTCTAACAATCAGAAATGATTACAAACCACTGTGACATTTTCTACGACAAACTTACAGTAGGTGAAAGACTGTCATCACCAGGAAAATGACATCTTTGGTTGCTTGCTTAAAAGCTAAATACCCTTAATTCCTGTCATGGTCTGGCTCTTGGCCATGACAAAAGAATGGAAAAGGACACGAGGTACGGGTGAAGTAAGTGTTTTTATTAAAACTGTAAAGCAAAACTGTAAACCAAACCAAAGGAAAGCTACCCATATGAAGTGTGTATGTCAGTAGTGTCAGTAGTGTAGGTGTGGATGATTGAGCATAATGTTGTGTGTCAAAACCAAAGACAATGCCAAACAAATGACACAAACAGGTAGTGCTCTCAGGAAGGAGGTCTGCCAGCAAAGAGAGGAGCGTGACCAGCGGTGTTTCTCAATGTCGAGGAGGCTTGCTTGGTAGCACATGTCCCTCCGAGTCAGTTGCTTCAGAAGTGAGGCAAGAATCCTTCCTAGCCTCGGAAAAAGAAGAATTATGGAACAGGCTAACAGGTGTGCGTCATATGAGAGGCCCCACCTTAAATGTTGCGCGATTTACGCCAATTTGGAAATTGGTCCGTGCGCAAAGCATTGTGGGGATTTTAAGACAGTCTACACATGTGCAGCCTCGAAATTTCCCGCAACGAAGTACGCCGGCCTCGGTAGAATTCCAAGCATCCTGGACATTGGAACTCCTTCGGCGGGACTCGATGACGTAGCATCCTTGAAATAGTGGCTCTGGAGCAGATTTCTCGACATTGAGAAACACCCCAGGTACTCGCAATCAATGCTACCTTCTAAGACAAACATGGAGGATCATTAAAGGTACACACACTACAGGGAGGAGTAAAGTAGGGGTCGTCACATTCCCTTAAACAGAATTATGTTTTGTTTTTTCTAACCTTGTGATTGTGCAATGTTGTAACACTGATGAAAGAAATGGTTGCAGAGAAGGTCAAGGTGCACAAATGGACGTCTGACTTTAACATAAGAGACCTTAGAAGACATCTTGTTAACTATGTAGTCTTTACTACAACATATGCTGAGGCTATTCACGGTCTCCACAGGATGAACCATAACATTATCATAATTATTCTTAGATTTTTAAAGCTTAATGGCACAAAAACGATGTTGGATCATCAGTGCCAGAACAACCAAGTCTCAGGGCACTTTTTTGTTGTTATAGTCACAAAATGTAATCTTTTGATTTGTTTACACCAACACGATTTCCCCCTTTTTGACTGGGTTGGCCAGAAACACCTTTTTCTTGTAACTGTCCAAAACCAAAATCCAACAACATAGTGATTGATGGATACCAGAGTTCAATATGGGGAGGAGCTTGTAATCAACTAGAAATGTTAGTTTGAGAACCTTATCAGGAGTCATTTTTGGTGCCACTGTTCTCCTTTTGTTTCATGTCAACCTAGTTGGTTTGAAGCACACTGTAGCCTTTTTGTCCATCACTTACAATTAATATAAAAAACATAGTACTGACACAAACTGTTCACCCCCCTCCCCTCTGGCAGGAGGCTGCGCTCCATCGGGACCAGAGCCTCTCGCCACCTGAACAGTTTCTTCCCCTCCGCTACCGGCCTCTTAAACAAGGCCCGACCCCCCGCTGTCACTTTACCTCTGCCACATCATAGACTATATGCATTACATTAATGCACACAATGTCATACTCCTTACTGCACATATTCTGATTTCACATTTCATAGTTTATATTCTAAAATTCATTCATAGCATTCTATTTCCATGTAAATTACTGCTTTATTTAATTTGTACTGCTATTTAACTGTATTTTATTACGGTGTAAAAGATTTTGTGTTTTATATTAGATTTCTTGTTTTTTATATTTGATGTATGCACCATGACATCAAGTCAAATTCCTAGTATGTGCGAACCGACCTGGCAATAAACCTGATTCTGATTCTGATTCTGATTCTGAAGTTGAAAAGTAAAGAAAAACGAGCAGACGATAAGACACGTTGTAAACAAACCCCCAAGGTAGCCACAACTTATTCGTAAGACAAAGCAGTGAAATGATCCCCCAAACTGTCTGTTGTAAGATTCGCTAACGCTACACAATATGAGCTAAGCTGTAATAAACTGGAATTATCCTGCAGGATTTAAAGGCAGCCTTTATCTGTCTTTCATGTAGAGCTCATGTACAGTTTTTATGCAGCTCGGATCTCCATTCAGAGTCTTTGTAGTGAAGGATGTTTCTCCATGTTGCACCATCACTTTCCTCTCCCCCAATGTCACACAGTTAGCAAGAGATATTTGCAGCCGCTCTGCATCTGTTCTCCGGCTGCTGTTTGTCTGTTTGTTTTGTTCTTCCCTCCTGTGTATTTAAGCGTCAATTTCTGCCGGCGAGGGACACATGAAAAGAGCCATGGCACGAACAGAAAACAAGCCCTCAGAGACGAGGAGGAGGAGGAGGATGAAATGACAACACGAGGAAGGAAACAAGGCACGGGAATAAGCTGCGATTAAACCGAAAAACAATCAAACTGCAGAGATGAGAAGAAGAAGAGAGGGGAAAAAACAGACACACACAACCATGAAGACAAATAAAACAGACAAACAGGGGATGCAGTGTGTGTGAGAAGACCCTGGTGAGGGCAAATTACTCCGAGTGCCAGTTCTGGATGCCTGGCATCAAAGGGAAGCAGAAGAGTTTAGCTGGAACCGTTTTTCTGTCTAAATGACACCGTTGGAAGTCACTGTATGAGGCAAAAACTGGGAAACAGCAGAGTTGTTAAAGCATGATATCAAAGAACACATATTGTATTTTCACATTAGGGGTGAGAATGGATGAATGTGAAAAACAGTATTCATACATCAAAAGTGTTCACATTTTTCGTGCTTTAACTTGAGACAGATGTAATTTAAAATGTAGCCTGTACATGAACCCACAAAAGCCACACTGTGTCTCAACTGTCATACTTCCCTGTGTGCATTTGGACCGTGTATTGTTGTCTCAAACCACAAAAGGCTGCAGTGACCTCACAGGAAGTGACGATTGCTTACGTTAGCTCAATTAACATAATTATATCAACAGTGACTAACAGTTTAGTGGTACTTTAATTAAATAGTGAAAAAAACACACACAGTTATTACTTTTGTTTGTTTAGTGCTGTGTATGATCGCGGCTACCGCTACGTAGCCAAGATGGCGATCGGAGGGTCTCCTCAGTGTGAATGCACTTATGCACTCAAAGTAGCAAGTGTAACTACTGAAGTACATCAATTGAGACACAGCATTGTTTACTGTCATGGTCTTTGATTGTTTTACTGCAAAAAATACTATTTAAGAGCAGCAGAGCATTATATATAATGTATAAAACACACTACAGGAGACGGAAACCCCCTTTAACGGTTAGGGATTAAATCCTTATTCAAGAAGAGAAGAGGAGGAGATTTTGTGTAAGACACTGTAACTTAAGATATCAAGTAAGAAGGGATCTCCTCTTAGCTAAAGTTGATTTAATAAGGAAAGGTGAATGAGTTGGTCACCTCTCTGGGCCCTAGAAAAGGTTCCCTTTTATCCTCTTATGGGCGGCCCCTTGAATCATGAACATTATGTGCAATAAAAATAACTTTAAAAGGTTTTTTTTAAGGGTATGGTTTTCTTTTGGCAGCCAAAACTACTTTAATGTAACATTCTACTTTTTATTTGAATGTTAATGAAGAGGGAACAACCTGTGAATAACACTGAGGAAATGTAAAGTAGAAAACTGAAGTTTTAATGAGCAGTAGTTTTTCCTCGGAAAGTGGAACATTGGTTACATTTCTACAACTTTTTTAGGTTCAGCACTGGAGTATTTTTGTTCATTTGAAGAAAGTTACCTAATTAGCTCTCTACATTAGCTTAAAATGAGCTGATATTAATAAAGGCTATGCTCTGAAAAGGCCATGATTTATCTAAATGTGTAGCTTATGAATAAATTTGGCAGCAGTGTGTCTCCTGTCTGGTTTTTGTGTAGTTCCAGTTCAGCGGCTCTCTGACGTCCCGACACCGAGGCTTTTATGACAGATGAACACTTTCTAGTGGCCTCTGTGTGGAGGCAGTGGACTGGCTCCTCTTAATTAGCACTTTGTCTCTGCTCAGAAGTGACCTTTTCTCTTTTGCACTTTGGTTAGATTGACTTCTCTCGCTGTGTGTTTCCTGCGTCTTACATGGCTGCTGGTGCGTGCCTCCCTCTGTTCTACAGGACTTCATAAAGTAAGAGTTCAGCTGATTTAACAAGCTGATGGTAGGATCTAATTTATTTTTATTTGAGGTTAAATGATGAGCAAGAGGTGTCAACTTCAAACCTCCATGTTACCTTTCTTACAGACGTTTTAAAGAGACCCTATTGTGCTTTTGGGGGATTTTCCTTTCCTGTAGTGTGTTATATAGGTCTATATAGGAAAAAATACTTTTTTGTTTGTTTGAAAGTTAGATCAGACCCATGTGGAGCTACGATACTGTTTTAATCTGCAGAAATGTTTTGTTTCCAAGTCTCTTTAGATTGCATTTTTATAATACATAATGATTTCACATCAACCATTAAAACTTTTTTTGCGGTGTTTAACAATTTTTCCGAATTAATTTAATGCACTGATCCAGAAGCAGCCCCTTCAAAAAACCTGAAGACTTTAAGTCACATGCCTCATGTATCATCCTTTGTTTAATATATATTTTTCCATTGCACTTTGCTTTTACGATACATCACGTTAGCCTACTGTATATTGTTAAATCTCTTCTTACGATATTTCACACATTTCCGAATTCTTTTATACACAAATGAGACATCAGAAAAAAGTATATCATAATCAGTTTCCCCAACTTTACCAGCCTCCAAAATGCCTGCACTGCTTCAGACACACGCACGCACGCAAGCACGCACGCACGCACGCACGCACGCACGCACGCACGCACGCACGCACGCACGCACGCACGCACGCACGCACGCACGCACGCACGCACGCACGCACGCACGCACGCACGCACGCACGCACGCACGCACGCACGCACGCACGCACACACACACACACACACACACACATACACAAACACAGTGGACAATCATTCTACAATGACCAAGTGTGGACTTCTATTTCTGGTCATTTCAGAAAAAGAAATCTCCAAATGTAGTTAAGAAATTGAAATTTTTGAGGAAACACACTGACGTCAGCAACTAACCAGGCAGACACACACAGGCACGCACACATTCACACACATACACACACACACACAACCTGGGAAACAGATTGTGTTTTCCAGGTTTCTCCATGGCTCGAAGACCCTCCACTCCTCCATTTCCAGAATCAGAGATGACCTTTGCATGAATAAAGTCAAAGAGGATTAAGGCAGCAGAGACCTTCGCAATGTCGGCCGAGGGGAGAGCGGAGCATCCTCCTTTGAACGTGGACGGCGTGTCGATGTCTCCACCTGCATGAAGGCCACGCTGTGTGTGTGTGTGTGTGTGTGTGTGTGTGTGTGTGTGTGTGTCCATGTGTGGCGTTTGCATGCAGAAAAACTAAAGAGAACACCTTTAGAAATTCAGAGGAAACGTGCCATGAGGAATGTTTCTAAACACATTCTGATGTCAAAGTCTTTCATCCGTTTCCCTGGAGGTGATAATATCTGCGGTTCATAATCTTATCTGATTTAAACTGAGCCTAATCCATATGAGACAAGATGTAGAAACATAGATTTTCTATTTGCTTAAGTGTCCATCATACCACCAGGATTACTACGATTTAGATTAGCTGCCTTTCTCTACAGCATCAGGATTAAAGAATTATTAAAGAAATCCCATTTTGTCATTATCACTTTTATAATACCTGTCAGAATCATCTGGTGAGCTGAGAAATATACACCTTTTGTAAGAAGTCACTAAAGCTGAGTCTGTGGAAATGTTCGTCAAATGTTCACTTTCTCGCTACTAGCTAGAGCTGTAGCTTTACGTTATTATTTTTAGTAGGATATCAATGCAAACAATAGAAACCTGCTTATTTTTTTCAGAAAGTCAGATGAAATAGAAGCATATTTAGGGTACAAAAATAGTGGAACAGTAGCAGGAAAATAGGACATCAGGGCCTTTTATCAAAAATAAAGAAAGTCAGATTTTCTAGTGGAGCCTCGCAGCGGCAACTGTGGCACGCTACACTGTAGGTGCGCCGCGTTTGCGCTTCAGAGGAGGCTCCCTCCGCAAAATGAGGCCCCATCCTCGAGGGGTCTGTGTGATCTGCGTGTAGGGAGGGGCGGCCCTGTATAATAACGTCATATTAAATGCAGTCATTTGGTCTTTAGCAACAGCTTGTGAGAGCAGCGTATTCATCGGTGTTCGTTTTAATGCTGCCAGTTTGTTGACGGCCTGTGTGTTGATGGAACTTCTCATGCTCCCTAAATATTTCTCCTGCCTTTCGCCAGTTCTTAAATCCTCCTTTCACAAAACTCCCATCCCTGATCTTGTCTGCACTGACAAGCTTCTTTTCTATAGCAGAGCAACAGAAGAAGCATACCGCATTATCACTTTCTCTTATATAGTGAAGCTTTTTATAGACTGCTTACACTAAAATGCTAACTCAAAAATAGTAACTCAAAATAAAACTTTTGTATTGATTTGTTTAGTGAACTTTTTTGGCGTTGCAGTTACAACTCTCAGCCCCCTCAGCACCCCCTGAACATGACCAAACACAAGAGCTGTAGATTAAAAAACGATGCAACTGTAACAACACAATTGGCCAAAACAAAATGAAGAAACATCTTCACCAGCATTTACTAAAAACCAGTGGCGAACCGTGTCTATCACAACTGGACCTTCTGTAGACACACCTTTATATATACAGTCTATGAGACACACACACACCCCGAACTAAACTAAATCCCCGTTTCCGTGTTTTGAGCTTCTTCTTTTTTATTTGCACGTTTCGTTTATGAAGTGCTTTTAGTAAACACTGCACATGTTTGGTCAATCTTGTGAAGATGTTTCTTCATTTGCATGTGTTTTGGCACATTTGTGTTTTATACTTGCACCATTTCTTAACCTGTTTCTCCTAACGGAAATGTTCTGGGCCGTTGTAGCGCGTTTGCACTCGCCTGCCACCGACAACACATTTGAATAAAGCGTGTTGTAATGTCTTTGCAACTAATTTTGATGGACTTTATTGAAACCCTCTCAGAATCAGAATCACTTTTATTACCAAGTAGGTTCACACATACGAGGGATTTGCTTTGGTATATGTGGTGCACACAAATACACAGAAAGAAGAATACATAGCAAAACAAATAAAGTAAAAAATAGGACTGTTATGACAGCTATTTTAAATAGAGAGGCGAAGTCCCGCCCTTCTACTTCGGACCCATGGGACCTTATTTCGGAAAAATTATGTATTGAAGTCAATGGGGAGAGAAAACGTATCTTTCGATCCCGTTTGAATTGTGCCACGAATTACACATATGATGTTTGTCAATTTAAAAGATAATTTCCATGTCAAAAAAGTCACAGTTTGTCGTAAAACTGTTGAAATATAAGACTATGAAAAATACGCAACTAGAAAGACTACAAATCCCAGAATCCCGGTCCTGCATGCTGGCTCTTACGGAACCGACTAACTCCCCTTGTGTGTATGTACAGCTCTCAACATGCCCAGACTTGTAGTGATTTTCTCCTCATTTATACTTTTCGCCTCATTCTGAAAGAAAGAAGTGAAATGTGCCAACGTGACGGCCGTCTTGGTGTGTGGTGCGAGACGGGAGATGTAGTTCATTGAGCGGTTTCACACCAAAAAAGTGTTACTTCACAGTTTTACGACAAATTTTTATTTTGCAATATTATCTTTTAAATTGACAAACATCATATGTGTAATTCGTGGCACAATTCAAACGGGATCAAAGATAATCTTTCTCTCTCCATTGACTTCACTACATAATTTTTCCGAAATAAGGTCCCATGGAGCTCCCCCGGAAAGGGAGGGACTTCGCCTCTCTATTGGTCGGCTATCCCGTAAGTATTTGAATAGAGTGTGTTGTAATGACTCGTAAAAGTCACAGTCACATTTTGATGGACTTTATTGAAACCGCTGGTCTGCACCTCAGTGTGTGTGCACATTTCAAAATAAAGCACTGCTGGAAATCACCACAAACATGCTTACTGTCACGTCTCCTTTCTGTCTTTCTAACCCACTAGTGCTGCCCGAGGAGGAACAACAAGACCCACAAATAGTATAAAACACACAGTTGTCTTCGGGCCCCGCTCCTCTGTCTGCACACTGGGGGCCATCGCTGAAACATTTTCCAAGATCACTTACCAGAAAAACAAAAGGGCGAAAAGAGAGCTGTAGAGGATTATTCTCCTTACGTTACATGGATTAGCAGCAGCCCAACCTTTGACTCCTGTTAGGGACGACTTGACTTATGGCTCAGGGGAAGGAGGCTCATTATTATGGTATGTTCACAGGACTCTCTCAGGGCAGCAGGATAAACTGTAGCTGACCCTGTTGAGACTGTAAAGAAGAGACGACATATTGGAAGATACATGAGTAGAAGTTGTTTATATTAATACAATGTGTCGCTGGTCTGTGAAAGTCTCCATGATTTGTGTTTTTCTAAAATGTTGTGATGATTAAGAATAGCATAAATCTGTTCTTAATAGCATCTTTGTTTGTTTGCGTGTTGAGTTGTACCTCTTTTACTCCTGTATTACATTTTTCATTGTTGGTACCTTTTGGGTGGTACTTTATGGAAAGCACTTTGTACACATGGTTAAAAAAAAACAAGTGCTTTACAGAAAAAGGTTATTATTAGGATGAGGATATAATTATTTGTATTATTAATTCTACTTTATATTGATAATAATTCTAATCTATTTTTATTGTCATTATTATTATAATACTAATTATGATATATAAACTGCATTTTAATATTTACATATTTTAACTTATTATATGTATATTTTTTACTCATCATTATGCATTTACAGCTACATCTGTACATGTACTACATCCCCGTTTACAATACTGTACACCAATATATCACACATACATATAACTTTATTTTATATTTTAAATATGTTATACATTACTGGAGAAATCTCTGGTTTAATTACTTTAATTTCCAACGATTGCTGCTCAGTAATTGTTGTAAAAATATGAATAAAAGTAATTTAAATGCTGAATCTAGACATGTAAATAAATATCACGTTTCAACCAAATGTAGTTTTAACCTGGAATTTCTGCCTAAACATAATAAATAAAATAAATGAATGCATACTGGATCCTCTCAACACATTTCTGATGTCTCCTTGTTCGGATGCAGAGAGGCAGCAAACATCACTCATCACACACACACATGTTTTTAAATCTTTGGATCCACTCCTTGACTTCAGTTTCTTTTAAGCTAAACCCCTTCATGTTCTCAGTCAACACAAGTGGAGTAAGAATAGCACACAGAAATGATGCTCAACCCGTGTGTGTGTGAGTGTGTTCAGTTCTTGTGTTAAGTCCCTACAGATCTCCCAAATACCCATGCACATGTGTATAGAAACAATTTACAAAGCCCTGTGTAATCTTCCTTTTTACTGCGCTCTTAGTTTCATCTGCAGGGGATTACTGTACCACTTTTTTTGTGTGGAATCTGCAAAAGGAGGAGGGACATACAAAATGGCGGAAAAAGGAAAACAAATTGTAGCGTAATCTCCGCAGAGAAAGGACGGCTGAGCGAGGGAGTCCCCCAGACCCTCCATCTTTTTTCGGGCCCGAAAATCCCATAATCCTCCATGTTTGATGTCTCAAAGCTAATGGCGTTTATTAGGACAGCCCAAAAGGCGCTTTGTCCACAGCGCGGTTGCCGTTGAGGTTTTGAATGACATTGCAGGCAGAGAGCTGGTAACTTTAGCTTAATCTGGGCTTATCCGGCCCCGATGCATCACAGGTGTGTGGCCCTTAAGCCCAGAGGAGGCCGGGCTCTCCTGTTTGAGCCAAAGATCAATCCTGCTCCTGGGCGAGGACGTCCAGAGGAACACACACGGCACCTTTAACCCACCGGGCTTTAGCCTCCTCATGCACCGAACAGCCTATTATCACATTTTAATTAAACGACTGCTCCCCTTCCCTCCGTCTTCTCAATAAGATATGGAACAACCTTTTCTTCCTGCTGATCAGTTTACATTTCATGAAGCGAGTCATGCAGGTTGAGTTGCATATATTCATCTGGAGGATGGTTTCGGGCCCTGTGTTTCACCCTGAAGCCTCCTTCCTGCTTTGTGCCGTGGCTCGACATCCTGTCAGTTCATGTGTATCTGCTGCCATTTTGTTGTTTTATTCTGGGTTTCTATTTGTCTGTCAGCAGGATTGCAGAAAAACTACTGGTCTTTTCTTCATGATACTTGGAGGAAAGGTTAAGCATGAGCCTAGGAAGAACCTATTACATTTTGGAGTAGATTTAACTAACATGGCGGATTTTGTGACGAGATTGTGCATTGTGCCGCATACATATATTGTTGGAAAGAAATGAAAAACGAGTTCCCAACTGGGTAAACTCACGTGAATGTCCGTTCAAATTGAAACACAATTCGGAAATAGATATGTTGTTTAAACGTTTCAACCAAAGAATAAAACACAATGTTTTGTAGCGTCCTATTTTTTCCACATTATGACGTAAAGCTCGAGTGCAGAAACGAAGTAAGAAACATCGTCGTCCCAACTTGCTAAATTGGACCATCCGAGGAGCATGTAAACAAACCATTGGCCTTGGTGGAGGTTTGTGCTTTCCGAATGCGATTATGTTGGTTATTTATGTTCTCCTGCAATGTTCAGCTGGTATGGAAAGTATGAATTAGTTTACTTTAATACTGCATTCTTAGAATTGTTGTTAACGTTAAAACAAAAAGCTCCCATACATGTCCTTACAAAGCTAAAGGTTAACATACCAAGAAGATACATGAGCTACAAGATCATCACATACAGATATGTCTGTGTCCACATGCTTCCAATATTATCTCTCTTTTAGCTCCACTTTTGGTCTCCAACTAAATCGTGTAATATCTTGCGCTAAAGCTGCTGAAAAGAGTGTTGCAGGAATCTTTAAAATGGTATGTTCTGGACAGCAGTGAGCAATGTGAAAATGTCTCCCAGCAAGGACTCAAAACCCTGGTTTCTGGACCCTTGAACCACTTGTAAGTATTTCTGGGTAGTCTCTACTAAGTTACATCCACACTGAATTATGAAGTGCTCTATACATGTTTTCCCAAATGAGTTAAAAGTATTTGTGGTTTGCATGCTTTCTTTTAAAGTAAGTTTACTTCTCAGTACGGGACACATAGGGGTCTTTATACTTTTTACTATTTCAATAGGTAGTTTTATACTTCAATGTGAACGCCATTCTTACGAGATAATGTGAGACTATAGTTAAGAGTGATGGTAGAAGAAATGTTACGTAAATAAAACTAATAATTTCTAAAATTAAATGAAAGAAAGGCAGAAATAAAAAGCCAAACACTTATAAAGGACATTTATAGTTATGTAAAGGAAGTCTAATTTAAAATGACAATGTAATAGTGAAGAAAATGTATTAACAAAGAAAGACAATTGTCCGTAAATGTTAGTACCCTTTGATACACTTTTAACGGTAAGTAGAGTTTAGTTGAAATCATCTGTAAAATCTAAGCTTTTCTCAGTCAAATCTCACTTCATGTTGCTCCAGATACACTAGATGTATCGCTCCGCTGGAAACCCAGAGAAAAATACTTTGTGACGGATCTGTTTCCAATCTCTGATCTTTAAACCTTCTGGGAGATTTTTTTGTTGAATGTTACAAACAAAACCCACCTCCTTTTCACCTCCTCCATGTTTTCCTGCCCAACATACATATATGAGGAAGATGACATTGCTGCTGCTGCTGCTGCTGCTTCTGAACGCTGAAGCTTCCTGACCAAGGACTGCTGACTGTCTTATTGGATTTGGAGGCCACTCCTTCAATAAAAAGAATGAATTTCCCATAATTCAATAACAGAAATCAAGGCCAGCGGCCCACTGATCCATAAACACTACGATGATGAGGTCACCCCCCGTACACCAGCACATGGTGCACATTAAGAACAAGAAGATAAAAACACAGTAATAATAATAATACTACATTTGATTTGTAAAGCACCTTTCTTCACTAAAAGCAATCCCAAAGTGATACAAGGGGCATAAAGTGTTTGATATTCAGATTTAAATAAAGTATGTTTTGGACACCAGTTTTATTATTTATTTTATATCTCTGTTTAGTCCAAGGCCACAGAGATGTTTTCCCCATTTTCCCACCTTTGGATGTCGCTGGTCTTTCCCCCCAGAACCCCTCTTGATGTGTCCAAACCCCTACATGTCTTCAATTGCTACCATCATCCTCCAAATAACATGCTTCATGGTTTTATCTTCCTGCCGGGGGGGATTGCAGCCCCTCGGCCCCGCGGGTCACGCTCCCCGTGGATTCACACAACCCTCACTTTTCTTTTTCTTTTTCCCACAGAAGGAGCTGTTTGCATGGACTGAAACGCATCACTTCCTGTCAGGTAGAGGAGTGTGTCAGCATCATAAATGTTTCACTGTTTGTGTTTAAAACTGTCTCACCTCTCACCTCTTAAACATCAGGGTCTGTGAGTCATGACTCAAAGCTTCTTTGCACCTTTTTTGGGCAAAGAAGGGTGATTTCACATCCCATCATCACAGTTATAAAAGCATGAAGACGACCAACAGGGGGCGTCAGCCGGCAGCTTTAAATGTTTCTGCAAAAAGGAGCTGCTGCTTTGACCCTTATTTTACTCAGGAAGCCTAAACAGGGCTGATCCACAGTCTCTCAAAGGTTAAGGTTAGGGATTTTAACTGAAACTGTCAGAGGCTCATGATCTTCTGTGACATTTTGCAAGTTCAAACCACTACTTTAGAGCAAAACATGATTGAAAATGTTCCATATAAACATCTTCATCAGGAAAATGTACCTAAAGTGTTAAAAGTAATACATGTCCTTAATGCCCAATTTTAAATATTTTAAATGTATAAATTATCTTTCCAATGCAGTGTTGTGTAAATGTGATATATACTATAAATAAACTTCTCTTGTGACTGGTATACTATATACTGTATAACATATTATTAAGCTATATCAACAATTATACCATTACATTATCATTAGTCATTCCCCAGAGCCCAAAGTGACACTTTCACAAGTTTAATTTACATTACATTTAGTTAAGTTGAGACCATATTTGTGAAGCTAATGTATTTTATATCATGGGATCATATCGTGGAAGTGTCACTAATATTGCAGCTGTTAAAGTACAATTAAAGGACAACTTTAAGGTAGCTAAATCCATAATATAACATTATAATTTAAGAGTTTGTTTATGTTCTGCTTTAATAATCTCAAGATGTTGGTAGAGAAAATGTAGTGAAGCAAAAAAGTTCAGTATTTTCCTCAGAGATGTAGAAGTATACAGATGCGGAAATTGAAAATACTTAAGTAAAGTCCACTTCAGTCCATGCACTTGGTTACTTTCTGCCACTGACCCTAAACAAAATCTATTTTATCCGTATGTTATCAGCCATGACTGTAAACTGTGGTGTGTAGTCCTGCACAGATGTTGTAGAAGCGCTGATATTTGACATAATCAAAGGTTTCCTGTGGTTTTTGCAAAATCATTTAATAGCCATTCACTATCTTGTCTAGCTGACGGTGGAACATGTGATTTTTATAGGTTCATTATGTTGAAATATATGCAAAACAAATTCTTAAAAACTTGATAGAAAATGCCTCAGAAAACAAGATAAAGCATGTCTGTCCAATCAAATCCAAATTGATGTATTAAGTTAAAAAAAACTGCCATTGATCCAAGTCATGTACAAATGGAATATATTGAAAACCATTACAACAACACAGTATAAACATGATGGACTTGTATGTTGTTTAAAATACAATTTAAGACAATATTGTAGAAAGACCATTTGCATTGTAAGTTAAAAGTTAAAATGTGTGTGTGTCTGTGTGTGTTCGTGTCTTCGTTTGAGTGGGAACATCATAGGCGTTTGTCATTTATAACACGATCACACTCCTGAATCTTGACATCCTCAGACCAGCTGATAGATTCTCTAATCCTGCCCCTCGATAAGGCTTAAAAGAGACACGCTATTAAGGATGTCTTTAGCATTAGCGACGAGCAAATGACCGTTTATTATGAGAGTCATTATTCAACATCTTGCTCTTTAGACTAAGTATGCCTGCAGGGCTGTACTGTTTCAATAAAGGCGACACAAGATGTGTTCCCACTTCTTCCTCCATGAGCGTTGAATCTGGCGTAACAGAGCAGTGATGTTGGTGTTGACAGAGGGTTTGTTTCTGCTGTTTCTGGTACAGAGTGGTTGTTGTTATCTCAATGTACTGTATGTGTATTATAGCTTTTAGACAGGGGTCTTCTAGCGCAAAGAGATCATAATTTAAAGGGCCATATACTGTACGTTTGCAAGTTTCAGTCCCTTGTAAATGTGTATTGTATTTACAGTATCAGAGCCATTAGCAGTAATGACAATAACAATTAACAATTAACAAGAGTACAGTTTGGAGAGTTATCATTTTATGCTTCTTTAAATGTCAAATTGTAACTCTAATCATCATCTCATAATCTTACATTTAAGGTTACGGTGGGCCACTAGCAGAGATGAGAGATTACAAAAATGTATTGGCTAGCCTCAGGTTTCCGGGTATCATGAAACGGCATGATGTAAGCCTGTCCTGCTCTTTTGTGTCGCAATAACTATATTTCTCTCCAGATATCAGATTTCATTTAATATAAAATACTTAATTTATGTTTACAATGATGTGGCCTGTGATTAATAACTCATTGGAAATGGAAGAGTTAAAGGCAAAATTAGTAGGATTTGGTGTTGGTTTTGTTCGTTGATGATTGTAAACAACATTCAAAGTTGGTCCTGGCTCTACAGCTCGATAAAGGATTAGCTTCTTGGCAGCTGGTGAAATCAGACCACAGATTCACTCTCCTTTTTAAGCTTAACGTGTTGTATCGCCATATGTTAATTTGTTCTGCTCTGTGTCGGCATTTTTGTAGCTTACTTTTGAATCTGTCATCTTGACCTAGCTCCTTGCAAAAGACAATACTTTGTTTTATAGTGGTCAACACGCAGAAACGTTGCTAAACTTGCTAGCTTACGTTAGCAGCAGAAAAGTTAGCTTCTTAGCCGCCAAGCTAAATATACATTTCCCAGATGATTGCTTGAGTTATTTAAATGTTTGCAGATCTCCCTCTCTCCTCTTCACCTGTTGATTTACTTGATTGAAGTTAACAATATTCAGCTGAAAAGCCTGGTTAGCACAAAGGCTACTAGCAAACTTAACTGTAGCTAATGTTAGCATGCAAGTAGCTACGTTTCAGACACTGGTAGCTAGCTAGCTATAGCATTTAGCATACTGACTGGGGCTGCAGCAATTTGTGTCCATTGTTTTCACTTATTCACGTCAAAGAAGTGCTCCTAATTACTCCACAATTCTACCCATTTCTGCTTTTCCATTACAAAAAAACACAGACTTGTCCGATACACTTATTTTCTTTTGTCTTTAGTACATTTTCCAGCAGGGGGAGGATAGGAAATATTCCCAAGAGCATCTAGTTGTAGTCTTGTAAATAGTGATCCTGCAAGATAACCAGGCTTTGCACCATCACAAAACTCTGTAATTTATGTCTCACGGCATTTCGTGTAATTGTCACGAAATAAATGTAATCTATTGATTTGTGTTCACCAACACGATTTTCCCATTTTTTTCGTGTCACATAACGATTTTAAAAGCAATGTATTTCTATTGGTAGTATCCTATGTTTCGTGCCTGCACCACATCTTTTTGTCCGGTCGGGTCTTGGAAGACCAGAAGCTGTGTGGCTCATAAAAACATGTTCTTATTCAATATCAAGCCACGATTATTGTTTTTATTTGAAATTGTATAATGTCGGACTTTTTTTGCCGTCCGCGAGGAAAAGAAATGGGGCTCAGAGCCTCAGAATACTGAAATCTGTATTTTTTGTCATCTTTTTTTCCTTCTAATTTGTTATTATTTGGTGCAGGCACGAGATGTTTTAGTAAATAAAGGGTCCCTGTGTGGAGCATCAGGTAGACTTTGTGTCCCAAACAGGCGCAGTGAGGGAGTCGCCCGCCATGTGCTCCTAACGTGCCGTGCTAATTGCAGCCTTTTGTACTAAATCAGACTCCTGCTCCGCTGCTTTTTGATGTGACTACACTCATTTCTCTCTCTGGCGAACACTCGCTCCAGCCATGCGTGGCTCACTGTTTTCTCTGCGAGCCTTTGATAGCGACGCAGTAGCGTTAATTGTTTTGTACTGTTTGTCGGCCACTCCCCTAGGTGGGCACCATAATCTATACCGACTCCACAGATAGACTCCTGTGTGATGTCAAGGCCCCCCGCTCTGAGAAAATTGGTAATTAGGGGACTGCCATTTGGAGCAAAAGATGACTCTGATTTGATCTGTTTGAAGGAATGAAGGAGCTTCAGATATATTCAATTCATCATCAACTGATTCCTGTCTCTGATTTCCTGTCAAAGCTGTTTCATTGTTTCGTTGATATTCAAAATGAAGAAGGTAAAGTTATTTTAAAGTTATTTAACCTTTATTTTATCTTCTTCTTTTGTTTCGTCATGATGTATTTCAAGTTTCCCTTTATTACCGATCATGCACTTACACAATAGCACAAAAATAACTGACTAATAACCAACTTTTACAAACTTTATATCCTTAACTCGACATAATGTCTCGATTTGACTCACTATTAAGAGTCGCATGGTTTAATGGTCTGTGACAGGCAAAACCTGAATTTGGATATTTTTAAGTCAGTGTACGTAATTTGCAGCTTGTTCAGCCACATGCCAAGATCTCCCCAAAACAATGGTTTGCAATGGCTGGGATCTACTTCTAATACAATAAAGCAAAAATAAGTCTATGGAGGCAGAGAGAGAGAAACAGTGGGAAAAACCATCGTCACAGCTAATCAAGACAAGACAAGGTTAATTTATATAGTTCCTATGGCGTTTAAAAGAAGTTGCAATGTTATAACGATAGTTGCCTTAACGATTCTGTTTTTAAAGTAACCGGAAGAGTTTAAAACCAGTAGTGCTATAAAGTAGTTTAATAGGTAAAGCTACTATGTTCTTTGAGTGGATCCTCAATATGTTTTAGATCTTGTCCCTTAGCCGGACATTTCTGACGATAGCTCCCAATTATCACACCAGTCGCCATGTCTAAAAATAAGCAGGTTTTCACATATTCCAAATGTTTGCAGATGTTTTATGAGGAGGTAAATGTATTAGACACAATGAATGTAAACGCAACACCATGATTCTACAATAAACCTCCACATTGTAGCTAGCTCTGGATAAACTTGTCCGTAATATTAACAAAGTGTCATGCTTTGCCAGAGTTCCTCAAGAATGTGTAAATACTTTTGAATTGTTTTGTGAGCTGTCACTGAAATGAGAGTTTGTCGCCAACAGGCCGTTAGCACATCGGAGCGGCAGATTCCCAGGGGTCTCTGGTCGCGGTAATTAGCGTCCCAGGAGTCACGGAGGCAGAGGCATGTCCTCGAACAGAGAGAGTGCAGGTGAGCCTCCTCCTCGTGATCACTGGCATGTTAGAATCAGTTTAATTGGGCTCTGTTTGATTTTCCCCGACGACAGCCACAGCGCCCCCTCCACCGCCTCCCAACACTCCCAACACTCCCACACACCAGCAGACAGAGGACCCTCTCCTCCCCCTCCTCCGGACCTAATGGCAGAGCGGTGACTCCTCAGAGTTGACAGTGACCTCGCTGTCGGAGGGAGGCGAGCGGATCAGAAACTCCTTTGAAGTGTCAGCAGCTCCCCTTCGCTCTGCTCCTTTAAAGAGCCACATTTTTGTCTTTCTGGACGAGCAGCTTCAAAACAGATAGACACCTGCAGGCCTCGCTCTCTGCTTTAAACAGTGCAAGGTGCTTTTCTGCTGCCTTCAGTGGGATTATTGCTCTCTCTTAAGAGAACAGGAACAATGTGATTCTCTGATTGTCTGTTTGCTGCTTTCTTAAAGACATGCAAAACATCCTGGAGTTTAGTTTGAAATTTCTCAAGGATTAAAGCTGAGATCACAACAGGATTTGTGTTTGTGTGATGCTAAATATAGCAAAACAAAGTTGCACCAAGCTAATATTGTTAGCATAATGCACAAATACCTTTTAAACTTAGCAGAATATGACTTTGTGAAGCTGTTTTTACACAACTGCTACTCTTTGGATGTTAGCATCGATAGTATTTTAACTATACCAGTGGTTTCCAAAGTGTGAGACTGTAGTTTCCCGTCAGACAAAGTTTGGAAAAAGGCGCCCTCACAGCCACTTAATTTATTTGCTTGGTTTCACTCAAGTCTAACCTTAAGTTAAACCTTACAATTTAAAACACTTCTGCACAAATAGTCTCACTATTGTAGAGGCAAACTTCTCGTCCTTGCAAATACTAAAACAGACATTTAAATATAGTTTTGCGTATTGATCAACATGGAGCACATTTAGTTCAATTCATCCAGACTTTCCGCCAGTATGTGAGTCTTTGTTCACTGTGGATGTATGATGAGGGGTATTACTTGTTTTAATGCACATGATTGCAGCTATGGAATACTTTGATAGTGACCTTAATTTGATTCTTTCTCATTTCCTTTAAAGATGCCTCAGCTAAAATGTCTCCACAATTAAAGATGGACTTTATAGGATCATATGTCTTTACAAAGTCTTGAAAATATTGTTTGTAAGGTTTCAAATGGCTGATTATCTTTATATTCATGTTGTACAAACGTATACCTGACTTGGTAAGATGTTCATTATGTTATTAGAACCAACACAGCAAGACATTTCACACCTCGAGAGATGTAAATTACTTTTTAAAGTCCATCCCATACTTTGACTTGAACTTTTTAAATCCATCCAATGACCATCCAATTTATGGTCATTATTATTTCCATGGCTGCCCTGCCGCTAATTGGAGTGGTTTGTTTCCATAAAGTGATGATAAAAAAGGGCTAGAGGGCGGCGGGCTTCTCGCAGCTCATCGACGCGTCATGCTCGCTGGACATTTTTCCATTTAAAGAGGCCAATTAGGCCTGCAGACCTCCCCGCTCATCACATGCCGATCGGGTCGAGGGCACAAACAAACACACGCAGGACCCTATTATCCTCCTGCACTCTCTAAAGGCAGTCAAGCAATCTCCTTTCTTAAAGTGATACTCCACCCAAAAACTATCAAACACTTGAAAGGTGGCTATAAAAGGCATGACGTTTGCTCCTTGACAGGTTGGAGTTTTTTTACTCTGGAATAGAACAAAGATGACAATTTAACGGCTTCAAGTTTTCTCTTCTCTCGTCATCTATAACTCAACGAGAAAACTGTGATCCCTGCTTAAGTAGTTCATAAGGAGGCACTCTTGAAATACGTTTTATGTAATATGGTTTGTGGGTTTTATGATATATACTTTTATTGTGCCTTATATTTCACTCAATCTCCTTTTCACAACATTATGGCAGAATCCAATTCAAACTTCCGACAAACAAACTTCTTTGGTCTGTAATTCTAGATGCATTTTCCGTAATGCCTCTGCGACTTTACTGCAGACTCATATTTCAATACTTTGTGCTCACCAAGATTACATAAACTTAATGAATTCTACTTTCAATTTGGACTTGAGTGAAACAAAGTCTAAATTCAAAAGTATCATTATGTCATTGTGAAAAAAGTGGTTCTTCATTCGATTTTTAGGTTTTTTTTGTTCGAAAAACTGGTGTCGCGCCTTCAGAAATGTACAATGCCAGCTGTTTAATGTTGGTTCTGTTCGGAAACTAAACTGTGAGAGATAAAGATCATGGTTTGGTTTAAAAAAATGTCATGTGTCTTAGTCGTATGACAATCCTGGTTGTCTTGGCTAGTGTAACACACCATAAAAACCTTTGATAACAAAAGTTGCTGCCGCACATTGATGAATTTGTAAATATAGAGAAAAGTTAGTGAGAAAAAAGGACAGCATTGAGATAAAAAACTAAAACAATAAATGCAATTATTTGCAGCGAACCTTGACTTAGTTGCACCGCTTCGCAGCACTTTTATCACGGATACCATAAAAGTGGTTTGATGCTTTCATCAGACATATACATATTACTTTACTTGTTCTTTTGCCTTAACTGTTGTGATTCATGTCCCTTGTCCTCTTGTATGTTGTGTCCCCTTCTGTAACCATATCGCCCCTTTAAAGACAATAAAGATGAAGTGAAGTGAAGTAATTCAACAGTGGACAGAACACCAATGCAGGACACCAGAGAGAAGAAGTCATTGACGTCAAAGGAATTTCAGTTTTTACCCCCCTTCCCTCTCCCTACGTTGTGGAATCTGCCCTAAATGAAAGCACATAGTTTACCCGGGGACCTGGGGGCTGGCTGGGCGTCGGGTGTGTTTCGTGCCGCCCCATCAGTCGGTGTTGGTGAATCAGTTTGAAGGCAGATCAAAGCGGTTTCTCTCCCGGAGCTGGAGCTCGGTCCGGCTGGCGATCGAAGGCCAGGCGGAGCCGAGCGTCCGACTGTCCGCTGCACTGCGGGGGAAACTGTTGGACGAGGACATGGCAATAATTTCTCACTTTGACCTTTTCCTCATGGTGTGTGATGGCTGCCTAGCTGGACACAACATGTTGGGACAAATTATATTGTTTGCAGGAGAAACCCCTTGATGCATCAACGGGGTTTCTGACAAGAATGTGTATCTACAGACTGATCTGTGGACCCGATATGGAGGAAAACAAGTTGAGAATAAAAAGGGTAAAAAGCAGATTTCGAAACATAGGAACAAGTTGACAACAAAAAGAGGAAAAAGATGATTTTATTTTTAGATAAATGATTATAGGAAAAAAACTTGAGAAGCTAGATAAACTGGATTTTATCAAGAAATACAAATCTTTCAACTCCTCAAATGTTATTTCTATGTTTTGGAGTTTATGTGTGATGGTTAGTTATTGTTTTTAACCCAAAACCCTGCGACCAGTAGCTCTATAGCTCGCTCTGTCCGTCCAAAAGAAATTCCCCAAACTTTGGCGACCATAGTTTCCACCTATGGAGGCTGAAATGTCTGCATGTGGGTCGATTGTTTGTAAGTTTGTGTAAATGCATAAACCAAAGAGACATTGAATGAGTTGCGACTTAGTTGTTCTTTTTCTTGAAAGTGTTTTTTAAGTGATTTGGGACTTGACTTGGACTCGTTTCACGTGACTTGACTCTTTGACTTTTCTAGAAATTATTTAACGATTGGACTTGAACATACTGGAGACATGACTTGGACTAGTTTCAGGAGAGACTCGAGACTTCAAATGGACTGATACTTGTTTTGAATGTCTTTAAACTGTGACTTATTTGAAATGAAGTTGACTTCCAGTTTAACATTTTAGAATTAAACTTATTTTAAAAGATTGTATTATTTTGGACTTGACTTAAACTTGCCTTTAACTGTATGACTCGATTCTTGGTATTTTAATTGACTCTTACTTTAGACTATGACTTGAGTAGAACTTGATACATTTTTTTACTTGACTGTTGGACTTGGTTCAAATGACTTGTAGCAGCCCCAAATTAAAACCCCAAAACAAATCTACGTTCACTTGAAGAAAATAATGCTAAAAACACCTCAAACAATCCAGTTCTCTTTGTTCTCGTCCCTGTTTTCCTTCGTTATAAAACATCACATCATCAGCCAAACATGAACACACTGTGGGCAGTTTCCTGATGTCACCTTTCAGGAAATGTGGGTAATGTAGTTCACATTGTTGCTCCCTCTTGCTGCCATTTGGGGGCAACCAGTCCCTGCTCAGCTTTAACACAAACGCCCCCCTTTCCTGCAGCCTCGCACCACTCCAGTCCCGCCGTATCATCCTCTCACACACACGCCGCATCATAATTAGGCCATGTACCGAGTTCCCCGATAACGCGTACAGTTTATTTTCTGTCTTAATTCCTTATCAGATCCATCGATCGCGCAGTGCGTTGACTGATCTGGGGCGGCTGTCTGGAGAGCAGCGATAAGCCACGCTATGTGTGTTCAGCCTCTGTAGGGGGAGGGTGTGTGTGTGTGTGTGTGTGTGTGTGTGTGTGTGTTTGTTTGTGTGTGTGTGTGTGTGTGTGTGTGTGTGTGTGTGTGTGTGTGTGTGTGTGTGAGAGGGGGGGTGTGTGGGTGTGTGTGTGTGCAGCAGTTTGGGATTAGCACCTTATTAGCTTCGCAGCCGCTGCCTTTTTTAACAAGGCTCACACCTCGATGCCGGCTAAAAATGAACAAATACTCCAAAAGAGCTGAAGAGGTGAAATGCTACCTTCTGACATGTTCGACGAAATGGGCAGTTTCTTCATAGAGCTAGGATTAAAAATGTAATATAGTACCGATACAATGGTAGAGAAATTATGCTTAAGAGAAATACTTAAGAGAAATCAAAACACATCTTTCTACAAACCCTTATTTCATTTGACAAAAGGTCAATGACAAACAGCTTAACGTCAAGTATAGTCTAGTATGTCGAGATGTAGGTTTTGACGATATCACCTGTTCTTCATCCTTCCTTATTTTGTCATATTACACGTTTGAATTCCCAACTTTTGTCCGAGCACTTTGACGGTTTCGTGTCCATGTTGGCTCGAAAGTTGAGTTGGATTGTTTACATTGCAAGCTGCCATTGTCAAATGTTGTATTTTCACACTTTGTCAACGGACCCTCATCCTCCTGTGTTTACAGTCGATCCCCTCGGTGTTGAATGGATGATGATGGTGAACTTAAGTGGAAACTTGTTAAAGAAGTTTGAAGTTACATGTCAAGTTTGACGTCGTTTCCCATGAGAACTCGCAGCGTTAACTTTTCCTTTTCCTCTAATGACAAACGCAAACAGCATTCGTCAATACAAACCTAGACTCGTTGGCGGCCTGTTATTTGTTTACAGTATGTACGTATGGTAATGTTTACTTTTAAATAACAAGGCAATGACTGAGATGTTCAAGTGGATGTATAACCGGACATGAGTTCCTTTTTTAATGTTTTGTTTAAAGGCATTAGCATTACTGACTTTGATAACAGTTTACTCACACTATCCAGGGTGATACCGATATATGAAGAGGAAACTAACAATTCATTATATATAACACTTTAGGTTGTGTCCTACCTCTGATATGATCCACATCCAAGTGTCTCTGCTTTTATTTTGAATGTCAATGACAGCATATTACCACTTAAATAAGTTAAGAGGACCTTGTTTACAATAATAACCGCTTGGTCAAGGTTATGGTACGATCGTAGTTAGAAGAAACCAATGTTGACTTTCGTTAAAAATGTTGGCGAACATCAGTCCATCCATCATGGCATAAACTCTCTGTGTGCAGAGGGAAGCACTTTTTTGGGCTGTTGTTGGAAGAAGTTTTAAGATCATTTAGTAAAAGTACTAATACCACACTGTACTCCACTACGAGTAAAGCCCTGCAAGTCATTAGGTAAATGGACTGCGCTTATATAGCGCTTTATCAGATCTTTTCGACCCCTCAACGCGCTTTACATACTACGAGTCATTCACCAATACACACCTCATTCATACAGAGCAGTACCACTTGCTCTAGGGAAGCTAACACTCACACACACTCACACACACTCACACACACACCGTTGGCCATCGGGAGCAACTCAGGGTTGATGTAGCCAAAGATGGGAGTTTGTTATTGCAGAGTATCTTTTTCCCCGAAACACACGGACACAGTTATTATAATCAGTAAACACTCAATAAGGAAATCAAGAGTTTTCCCAGTACAGGACGGAAACAGCAGGGCCGTCCCTAGCCAACATGAGGCCCCACGCAAAGTTATATGATGAGGCCCTCTGTTTTGCGAGCGTCGACGGACGGACGGACGGGGGTGCTAGTGGAGCCGTGCCGCACCACACTAATTGCGCCGCATTTTCGGTTCAGTTGAGGCACCCTCCGCAAGATGAGGCCCCCTCCGCAAGGTGAGGCCCCACGCAGTCTGGCATGATCGGCTTGTAGGGAGGGACGGCCCTGGGAAACGGTTAGCTAAAGGGTTCAATTTGTTAGCTCGTTTCTCTGGTAAATAAAGATCCAGAAGTCCAGCGACTAACATCTGTCATTTGGTTGAAATCTGTATACGACCATGATGTAGAAAGTGTATCGTTTGGCTCATGGATAGATATGATTGGTCGCCATTGAAGTCAACCTAATGAAATGTACCGTTAGCAGCAGATCCCTGTAGCTTTATATTTGTTGTAACAAGATTGGGCTCATGCAGGGCACTGAACATACATTAGATGTCACATATCAAACGCTTATGTAAAAGTATTATATATTTGTTGTGCAGTGAATTGTTCCCTGTCAGTGTTTTATTTGACGTTTTTAGATTGACATTAGTGCTGCATTAATGTGTGTGTTGCATTTTACTGCTGAGGATGTTTGAGGTTTAGTTTAACTCGTTGATCTACTGTTGGGTAGGTTAATCTAAAGCAATGCATCATATTCTATTAACTTATTCTAACGCTTTGACACATGTTGTTTTTTGAGCATTA
Organism: Dissostichus eleginoides; assembly: GCA_031216635.1. Lineage (NCBI taxonomy): Eukaryota > Metazoa > Chordata > Actinopteri > Perciformes > Nototheniidae > Dissostichus > Dissostichus eleginoides. The sequence continues at coordinate 32,554,341 of CM062266.1, read as the reverse complement.
CGTAGCTGAAGAAGGGCAATCTGATGCTGAACTATAAATCAAAACCGTAACTAAACATGAGAAATCCTTTTTTCGTCTAACCGTGGAGAAGGTTGCAATTAAGACTCAAATCTGAAGTGTGAAACTCAAATGCATACAAAGAAACAGAAATGCACAGTCAGTCCTTTCTGATCTCAGGAGATGAATCCTCTGTCATTCACCCGTGAGACTTAAGCATTATTTACTCCGAGCTTTCTCTCTCCGGCTCTCCATGTGTTGTAACCTGCCTGAGAATACCTCCATCCCTCAGGGTGTGTGTGTGTGTGTGTGTGTGTGTGTGTGTGTGCGTGTGTGCGTGCGTGTGTGTGTGTGGTGTGTGTGTGTGTGTGTGTGTGTGTGTGTGTGGTGGGGGTGTAGCTGAATCATGGCGGCCTGTGGGCTAACGGCGGTGAATGGACTCCCATTAGGACACTGTTATTGGGACTCCTTCATTAGCATCTCTAACCATTGTCTCCTCGAACAATGGCCACAAACAAAACATTAACATGGAAATGGGTGAAATGTACCTAATTAGTTTTCTCTGCTGGTATTGTTACGCAGAATAAAGATGGGGTTAAATTGCTTTCTGCCTGAGCTCTGGAGCCCCACAGCAGTAGCAGTGGATTCTGGGAATTCAACAGGAATAAAAGCATCTTTTTTGTTGTATTGACATCTCAATCGAGGAATCAACAACAAGATCCCTCCAGATATATGGTGTCTCAGGAACCTTAACCTCATATTCATATTCTGTATATAATGCAAATCCCCTGAGACCAATGTGTGATATTGGGCTTTATAAATACACTTTAATTGATTGATTGATTGATTGATTGATTAATTGTAGGGTTAGTAGGTTTAAGATCAGAGCAACAGCATCTTAAACATATTTAAAAAATGATTTATGTAAGAAAGAATAGGTGAGGCCGAGTCGGTCAGGGTTTTTCTTTTATTACGGAAATATCGCACTTCTACTGGCTAGCGCTCCAACACATTGTACGTGATAGGTTAAGGGGCGGGACATCTCTAAGCGGTTGACCAATCACAACAGAGCTGGCCAGCTAACCAATCAGAGCAGACTGGGCTCTGGTTTCAGACAGAGGGGGAAAAGAGGTGCTGCAGCACAGGCAGTATGAGAAAAATAAAGAGCTTTTTGAACATTAGAGCATGGAGACATGTCACAAAATACTGATATGAACCTGAAAATGAGCAGAATATGGCCCCTTTAATGTATGTGTCAGCTCTCTGTGCTCACGCTGATTCAATTAAAGCTTCTGAGCCTCTGTTTGTATCACTCATGTTCATATTTAAGACGTCTGATCCCTGCAGGCGTCATATCTGTGTGGTCACTTCACACTAAAGCACCGCCGGGCTCTGGGGACGTAAAACAAACAGCTTTTGTTTGAGTAGCCTCTGACACTGAAGTGTTTGTGATGGTTTTATCTTATGTTGCAATGAGGGACAGCCACTGAAGGTGCGGTCTATATTATGGTTTTGGATTAAAGATTAAAGCCCAGTAAAGCCCGTGAGCAGGCCTAATCCTGCTCTTCAGTGCCGCTCAGCACCCGGAGGCGATGATCCACCATCAGCTTTACTTCCTTCATCACCAGCAGGAAGAAAACAAACTGTTGCTGAGCAGAAACATTCACCTGAGACTCCAGGAAAACATACAAATACAGGAAATGTGATATTAATAGAAATAAAAAACACACTTGGACCAAAAACTGTGATTCAGGCACTCATTGTTTCCTATGCAACAAGCAACTGGTTTCATCTTTGTGATCCAATGGATGTCCACTACTTTTACAGTGTTGATAAATGTTCGGCAAGTGCAAAATCTGCATTAACTCTCACTATTTTTGCTGCTCAGGACACCCTGTGTTTAGCAATGCTGGCGTCCGAAGTAAGGCTACATCTCCGTTAAAACCACTGACAACTTTAAAGTAAAAAGGCGCGTTGTCTGTATTTGTGAATTACATTTTGTAGTAGGTCACAAAATAAAAACTTTCATTATTTCATTCAGTTCCTTTTTTTACTTTTACTGCATCAAATTTGACTTTGGACACCATAACGTAAAGCTACCTGCAGAGTTCTTTCACAAAATGAACTTACATAAGTGCTTTTAACCCTGAGGATAATAATTCAGGAATCAACAATCCTGCAATGACATCAGCTTCAAACGAGCCGTGGCAATTTGCCTCTTAAAATAAAGTTAGTGTACTCAAGTGTTATCCTTTTTTCTCCACTCTCTTGTTTTTCTCACTTTCACAACGTTAACAATGACAGAGTGAAAGGAGCCGTGGAGAGGCAGCTTGAAGACACAAAGACGGAGAGAATGGAGATTGATGGGAAGTTAACGATGAGCGTCCGCCACGTTAAAGTCACTGTTTCACAAAGGAGGAGGTGACGGAGGTGAAAGGCCGCTGTTTCCCTGTCACCGTTTATTGTGAGGAGACAACTCACTGCCTCGCTGCTAATGAGCCTGATTGTATCAGCAAATAAACTGAAGGCTGCTGGTGTCAGAGCAGCAAGGGAACAAGGGAACAGTGAGGGTGGACAAAGTCATTCATCACGGTTTCAAAATACAACTAGCTTGGCAAATAAAGTCTTTGTTTATATTGCAGTGGTGGAAGAAGTTCTCATATCCTTTACTTCAGTAGAAATACAAATAGCAAAACTCTGCTACAAGTAAATCCCTCATTAAAAATCTCACTTAAGTAGAAGTATGTATCAGCAAAATGTACTTAAATATGAAATGTAAAAGTACTCAATGTGCAGTAATGTTTTGGGCATAATATCCCTGCTGCATTAATGTGTGTGTTGCATTTTACTGCTGTGAGGTTGTGCTACTTTTTGCTCCTAACAAACTATTTGGCAGTTCAATCTGCAGCAGCATGATGCATTATGGGAAAGAAAATGTGATCTTACTTCAGATTAACGAAAACGTTGATAAGTGCTGTCATCATTTTATGTTAAGTTGCTGTCGCTCAGTTACAGCTGTTGGTACGAAGTGGAAGGGACTATATTTTCTTAGTAGAAGCAATGCGATTAGTAAGAATTGCTCAAAAGAGGGAACAAGAAGATGAGGTGATTGAAAGAGCAACAGACGAAACTCAGAGGGTGAAAAACTATTTATAAAACTGATTGGAAAAATGACTTTTGTGCTTGTTTGAAAGTTACATCAGACCCATGTGGAGCTACGATACTGTTTTAATCTGCAGAAATGTTTCGTTTCTAAATCTTTTTAGATTGCACTTTCGCGTTTTACAATACATAATGATTTCACATCAGCTGTAAAAACATTTTAATTAGTTTTCCGAATTAATTTTAAGCCCTGATCCGAAACAGCTCATGATACACCTGAAGACTTTAAGTCACATGCCTCATGTATCATCCTTTGTTTAATATATATATTTTCCATTGCACTTTGCTCTTACGATACATCACGTTAGCCTATATTGTTAAATCTCTTCTTACGATATTTCACACATTTTCGAATTATTTTACACACAAATGAGACATCAGAAAAAAGTATATCATGATCAGTTTCCCCAACTTTACCAGCACACACACACACACACACACACACACACACACACACACACACACACACACACACACACACATACACACACACACACATACCATGTATACATCACTTCAGGGGACATTACATTGACTTACATGCATTTCCTGGAGACCTTAACCATAACCAACACATGCCTAACCCTAACCCTAACCCTAACCCTAACCCTAACCAAGTCTTCACCCTAAAATTAATGATTCCCCTTATGGGGACCTCCATTTTGTCCCCATAAGGGAGGCGAGTCCCCACAAGTGACTGTGTAAACAGATTTAGGTCCCCACAAGTATAGTAATGCTAGGCCACACACACACACACACACACACACACACACACACACACACACACACACGCACAGTTTACCAGAGTGACAGCACTTCCTCCACCTCTCAAATCGCTGCTCCTGGGGGAGAAGGAGGAGGCAGTTTTCCCAGCATGCCTCTGGGCTGCGGCCCGGGGGTTAATAGGTGTTTCAACCCCCCCATTATCCAGGAGTGTTTGTGAATTACCAGCCGAGTGATGTTTACCACTGATATCATATATATGCTAATGCAGGGGCTTAATTGGAGGGGAGGGTCCGGGGGCAGGAGGGGGGGGCGGTCATGTGTAAAATTGATTTGTGAGGGTTGATATTTGACGGACGGCTGCAGGAACTTCTTCTCCTGCTCTCCTCTATAATAATCACTATTCAAGCTTTTCTTATAAAGTGCTCGAAACAGAGAAGAGGGAAGATATAAGTTTGGAGGATTACTGCCCAACCCTTTTGTCTTTAATTCAAGTTTTGAAAGGTTCTTGTTTCTGCTGGTTTCCTCTTGTATTATTTAGTAAGTAGTAGTTAAAAGTGCCAAATGATGCGGAGAATCCCCCATAAAATTAGTCAATTAGTGTATAACCCCAGAGGAGCTGAAGGATGCCCGGTGACAGTTTGCAGAGAAATGAAGGCGTTGATTTGTTTAAAAAAAGGTTAAAAAGTGAACTTGTCATGCCAACAAGGTATAACAATCTCATCATTTCACTGTGTTTCACATATTGAGATAGAGTGGACATTCCTGAAGAAAGTGCTGTTTTATGCAGTAGATGAATATGATTTAGGTTCGGACACAAAAAAAGTTTCAGATGTGTTGTTCAAAAACATTTAATGCTAATTCAAGTCAATTCAAAGAGTTTAACATACATGCCTTTGTTTTGCAGAGTTCTGATTTATTGCAAAGTTTGACCAGATGTCTGGGATTAAGTTGATAGAAAGTCTGACAAAAAAAAACAGCAACTTTTAGTAGTTTAACTTTTGACCCTTGAATACAAAAGAAATATGACAGTGTTTGTAGCTTTGTGGCAGTTTTCAGACAAAACAATTGGTTTTAAAAGGATCTATCTGGGTAAAGGAGAAGGGAGATTCCCTCAAGTATTTAAGAAGAAATTCAAAAAGCACATTTGGAGAAACATGGTTTTTACTTGACAGAGAAACTCAAGGCATAGGAACACATTCCTTTTAAAGAAACTCCCAGATCAGAGGAGAAGATCAATTAAACACCCCAATAAAGTTCACACAGTTTCCTAACTTCACCTCCACTTTCACTGAGCCACAAATCTTTCAAAAACTACATAAAAACTTTTCTCTCTCAGACAAATTCCTCCTTTTCCAGCTCTGCAGCTCCAAAGTGAAAATCCCAACCCAAAGTTCTCCACGTGTTTCCCAAGACTCAAACTCTGAGTCTTAATGTGCAAATGGAGCGTACTGAGACAAATATGTTTTACTTTGATAAGTTGAATTTCCCCGGTGCTGCCAGCCGCTCATTGTGAGGGTTTAAGCCTTCGAACGTGAGCCGCATGGCTAAACGTCTGCTGGCTTTGAAACAAACAGCCCGCGAACGCTTTAAGTATATTATCAGCCAAGTTCTTTTAGGAACGTATTGCTAAAGGAGCTTACCATTTAATTAATGTAACTTCAGCGAGATTACACTCGGCCCAGCCTTGTAAGCAGAGGCAGAGTCTTATTGACCTCCTATGCAAGAGCTTAAAGACACAAGAATGGCGTTTTTACTCAACTTTGATGGGATAACTAGTATAATCTTTCACCGGGGAAGGGAGGAATAACGTGTTTTAAACATAATACCCCTCCCAAACTCTGAGTGCGCCTGTGTGTCGCTCAAGTGCCACGCTGACACAGCACATTTATCAACCTTGACTTTTATTTTTCTATTTCATCAGGATTCACTTAAAGATGATCCAGTTGGAGAATGGTGCGGAAAAAGCAGATTTTCAGAAAAAAAGAGGCTCTTTTTTTGTTTTTTTCAGCTAATGTTTGAGATTTTTAAGTTTCTTTTAATATTATTTTGTTTGCATGAAGGTTTTGGTTATTCTTAGACTTTCCTTTTCTCTCCTATTAACCATTTATAAGCAGTATATAAACATTTAACACACGGTTACAACACTATAATTTAGATGTAAGCACATTCTTTGATGCATTCACAGTCTTTATTGATGTATTTGTATATGCATTCAATTTGTCCTGTAGACGCATATAAGTGCTGTATTGACAGATAATAGTATAAAATATGTCTTTATAGTTGATGTTATAATTATAAACAAATACTGTGTACTTATACAAGTAAATCGTCCTGATAAGTGAGTTATAAACCATGTCATATTCTGCTGAATAGTGACCGTATAACTGAAGTTGGTTTGTAAAAAATGTATTCAAATACTAATGATTGTGTTTTGAATAGAAACGGGCAGAAATAGGGTTTTTATATAAGTATAATATTTTAATTCACATCTATGAGCATATACAAACAATATATAATACACAAATATATTTAATAAAACTATTTCAAATAAATAAATTATTGATCAAAGGTTTTTATGATTTCTTTTTTCTTGTTTTTCCTTTTTATTCATAATTGAATGAATACAACATCTAATAAGTTGTGTGTGTGTGGATGCAATTTATCCTTTCTTCCACTCCCCCCCACCCATTGTACCCCATATACCATCCCAGATGTTCCCGACCCCCCCTCTCCTCCCCCTTTGGTCTCTCCCTTTTTTTTTTTTTTGGGAGTTTTCGGTGTCGCCCTTTCAAACATTCTTTAACAGAGGGATAAAGGGGACGGGGGGGATCGGGGAGATTAGGCTACGGGATCCTCCAGGCATTGTCTGAGAATCTGCAGATAAAAAAAGCATTGCTTTGGTTCTGATTTGGTGGGATGGGGGAGGGGTGGGGGGAGAGAGGGGGGGGGGGAGGAGTTAGCAGGTGGTGTTGATGGTTGGACGGAGACTGTTTGGGGTTTCAGAATAAAAGGATCTGGATATTTTTTGGATGTGATGGACACAGAGACGCAGCAGCTCTCTGTTTCCTGTTTGCTGTTAGAAAAAGATTCCTTTCCTTTTGAAAATGTGGATTTCTAAAAGTGTAATCCAGATGTTCTGTCTCTAAGGCTAGACAAAGTTAAAAAGCATTTCAAGTTGTTCATCATATTTCTTCAGTTAGATTTAACTTCGTTCGCCTCACATGGTGTTCAAGTCATGTTGTTGGTCTGAACTCACAAACATGTGGTGGAGTACTTAACGCTGAGGAAATAAAGGATGGGAAGTGATAAGCACTGGAGATTGAATGACTTAACAAAAATAGGAACTTTTATTTGGAAGTTTTCTCATATTTGTCATTTAGGAAAGTCCTTGTTGCTGAGTTTTCCTCTAAATGTGTGTGTGTGTGTGTGTGTGTGTGTGTGTGTGAGTGTGTATTGATCCCCTCATGTACAGCCTGACTTCTTGTATTGATAAAGCCATTAACAGTGATCAGAGGTGGAGACAGTGAACTGCTGATTGATCAGCTCCTGGAGACAGAGTCCATTATTTAAATAACTTTCTTTCTATTTTTCCTTTTCCCTTTCTTCCCTTTCTAAAAAAAAAACTGATATCATGAAACTATCAGAGGTATTATTATTTTGATGTATTAAGTCCTGTAAAATAATTCAAAAGCTTATTATACTGAGCTGAATTATACAAATCCAGTTTACTGTATATTATTATAATTTCACATTAATCAATCAATCAATCAATCAATCAATCAAACAAACAAACACACTTTGTTTTTAGAGTAACATAATTAATTCACAAAAAGTAAAAAAAACAATGAATAAATAACTACAATTCAATTCAATTTAAAGCTGAATTAAAAAGTGGCCTTTTATAAATATGACGACAGGAACATGATCGTCTAAATCAGAATCACAGACCCTTCATCATCTGATATGTGTGATATCTTGTGATCTCTGAGAGTGTTTTCGTTGTGTCTCGTGGACAGCAGGAGGTTATCAGCGGCTCGTCAGGATCCATTCAGATGCTCATATCAGATCATTAGCACCTCCCAATAATCTGCCTCCATTCTCATGCTAAAGCCGCCATCACTTTACTTAAGTAGTTGTTACTTCCTTTTGTCTTTAATGCCTATTAGTTGCAAAACATCCACATGCCAGGAATTGTGATGCATCTGACAAACTTTCAGGAGGATTAAACAGGAAAGGGATTTAGTGATTTAGTTAAATATAAAGTGGGTGCCACTTTGCAGAAGCTTGTTAGGTATTTTTCACATTTGTGTTGCTGCTTTTAACCCTCAGAGTTGATTTGTTTTGTTTATTCAGTTTAAAATCAGGCAAAATATATATAGCTACTTCCTCTTTAAGGACACATATTTCCTCTTCAACACTTAGTTTTTACTCTTTTTAATCAATAAATTCAGTTAACAGGTCAAACATTTCTTTAAAAATATGTTTTTACCACAATAAAGTGAAGTTGTATGTTACATAGTCATATTTCCAGTATTTCATTGCACCACTCAAATACATTTTATCCAGAAAGATAAGAAATTTAACACAAAATAGCTCATTTTTTAGATTTGATTTTACGCTTTTATTGTGAAATCAAGTCAATTTCCTTCCATTCAGCCAATCTGAAAGCTGACATCAATCAGAAGCCTTAAAAAAGCCAGTTTTTCTATTATATTTGAATATATTCCTCTTTTTTGTATGACTTTAATGATCTGTATGATGAGCTGTAATATTTCCCCCCGGCAGGAATCCCTCTCCTCAGTTGCAGCGCGTCCTAATGGAGTTAGTTCAGCCATTAGCCGAGCAGATTGATTCATTACGCTAATGTGAGTCTAACCCTGTTGGCCCTGTTGAAATGCGTGCAATATGACACTCCTCAAATTTGTTCTAACACATGCCCTGGGGAGCCAAACAGAGCCGCTGCTAATGGGGGAGGTGGAGCCAATTATGCAGAGAAGAGCTGACTGTCAACAGATATTAGCACAATATCTGCTCTGTGTGCTATCAGCTGCTCAAACACTCACTGTGGGGAGAAGCATCCTCTGAAGGAGCCGAGGGAAGACGTTTCCATGGATGAAAAAGCAGATTTCATTCAGGGAAAAAAAGGCTTTAATGTCATCAATTAGTGTCTTTAAAATGTAAATGGTTCTGTGTGTTAAAAATGATCTGACGTGGAGTTAAATAGACATCCGAATTCTTTATTCGTCACACAGAAAGGACGTTTAAAGCGTTACAGCGAAGGTGACAGGAGATTCAAGATTCAAGGGTTTTATTGTCAGTAGCTACAGTGAGGGAAACTTCTGAAGCACTTGGAGTGAGGACTCAGAGCGACACGAGGAGAGCTGGAGCTTTGAGGGCAAATACTGATGGGTTTATTTGGAGCTTCGGCCGGAGAATTCACAAGACATGTCAAAGAGTCAGAGGTTCTGACTTCACGGTAGAGTTGCCACGTCAATTCTGAAGAACTCTTCTGTAGCTCGAGGTTTTAACTAGTTCAGAGTGTAATAATCAACATTCTTCATCAGCGAGACTAAAGCAATATGGACCCTGAATCTAACTAGAGCTCTCGTCCATAGGAAAGAATGTGCGCCAGGGAACCTACGTCCCTGAACAGTAAACTACCTCATGGCAGCTTGTGCTCCGTCATAAGCTGGCAACAACAATGCGCCCAGCTGCCCCTCCTTAAGAGAGATAGCAGCAATACCCAAGGCCGTAGAACTATGCCATGGGAAAGAGACAGTAAAGAGAGAAAACGATGAACTGGGTCGAAGGTTGAATACCTAAGCAAATTATTCCCCAACAGCTACAGTGTAGTTATGGAAATGAGCTTAGGTCCCAAGCTCCTCCAACAATGCATCATATTATATATAAGACATAAGACTACATTCAAAAAATTCAAATAGTGCAAAATGAAACAGAGTAGGATAGATTATAATAAAATAGTGCAGATTATGTTGCAAGACCAGTTTGCAAGTAATGCAGATGAAGTTAACTGTATAGATGTCAGAAAAATAAATAAATACAATAGGCTAAAGGATGCAGAGAATGTTGAAAGTGACCCAGTAAAAGCAGGAGTCTATGTACGTGTAAATAGAGTAGCAGCCAGTCATAAGCATCAGTCAACTCTAAAGCACATGTGTCAAACTCAAGGCCCGGGGGCCAAATCCGGCCCGTGGTGGATTTAATTTCAGCCCGCAGGATCATTTTTTAATTACTATTAGATCTGGCCTGCCGGTATATTGCACACACACCTTCACTCAATCCTGAGGGTCTCCTCAGCTCAGAGCCTGACCCCAAACATTGATGAACTTGCACCCAAGATGAGATGCCAAGTATCTGGCTTGAACTAGCATCACAGAGCAGCAAACTGAGTTTCAATGGATGTTTCCTTCTGCACTTTGTTTCTTGAGACAACAGGGCATGTTTGTTTTTTTCTTGGAGGGAAATAGTTTTTTTGAAGCTGTTGTCGGCCTATGGAAAAATGTAATCATAAGAAATGTCTCCGGAAAAGCTGCAGATAGAGCCATAAGAAATGAATGCAACCGATTATTTAATGTTTAATGTTGTTTTTATAGGCAATCATTGAAGCTTTGTTAGTTCCAGGTTTAATATGTGCAATAAGTTCATTTCAATAAGTTCTGCAATAAACATTGAACCAGTCCGGCCCTCCACTAGTACCCATTTTTTAATGTTGGCCCACTGTGTATTTGAGTTTGACACCCCTGCTCTAAAGGAATAATGTGTGTATTGCACATAGCACTGATTGTTGTTACAGTCTGAAGTGGCAGGAGTAACAGCCAGTAATAATAATAATAGTACAATGCAAAAGAGTTTAAATTGCACAAGCTTGTAGAAGTCTGTTCAAGTACAGTTACTCAAGAAGTGTGCTTAAGTTGAATTTAAGGTATGTGTACTTCACTACATTTCTCTGACAATATTAGTTACTTTTGCGCAAAGTTTTGACTGTTTTGATGCACAACATAAATAAACGTATGAATCACGATGTGTTATTGTGGGTGAGGCTACCCAGCAGTACAGTATATAGGGAACTCCTTTAATTTGATTTATACCTGCTGCAAAATGTATCATAATGCATCAATAATGTAATCAATATAATAAAGGCTGATATCATTATGAAATAGACCATTCTGAATAATGAGTACGTGTGTTTTTGGTACCTTAAGTTTATTTTCGTGCTCTTACTTTTGTGTTTGGGCCCAATTTGAGGCGAGCAGCAGCAACATGAAACACAGCAGCAGGAACATGAACGCAGCAATAGCAAGTGAGCACAGCAGTGGCAGCAGCAGCAGCATAGCGAGGCAGAGGCAGGAAGACCTGGCAGCTTAAATAGAGCGGCATGTTTAGGAGAATGTGTTTGGTTGGTTGTAAGAGGGACGAGGTGCGTCACGTGGTAATGTATGATTGGTGCTCAAGTTGACTGCCTGAACTAGCTCGCAGGCTTCGCCCCATTTATGATGTTAGAAAAGTCAAACAATGTAAAATATGTGAAGAAATTCATATATTACAAAATCTCTTGTGGTGTAAATCAGGGCTGTCACAACAGATTCAGTGCAATTTGAATAAAATAACAAGGCAAAGTCAGTTTTTTTGTTGTTGTTTATTTTGCGTCTTATCTCTTTTTGGCAGATACACTTCCCTCAAGGAGTACACGTTTTAAGAGATGCTGGATTACTGACACAATATTACCACATGTGCATTATCATTATTAACATGATATCACAAATACCCAGGTAATCGTCACCACACCTTTATTTTGAATTCCCAGACCAGATGTTGTGATTTGAAATCAGTGAGTTTAGGTTACCGGCCTCAGGGAGGAGATTCTGCTGCTCATTTCCCATCAAGTGACTGGAAGAGAAGATTAAAAAGAGGAAACATTTCTGAACCACTACACATGTCAAGTTTCAAGTTTCAAGGATTTTATTGTCATGTGTTCAAAGCTACAGTGTAGTTATGACAATGAAAATCTTAGGTCACAGGCTGCTCCAACAGTGCAACACAAGTAGATAAAATACAATAGAATATAGTAGAAATAGTGCAGAATAGTCTATAAACAAGTAACTGGAATATTGATATGAGTTGCAAACAGATGAATGTTACGGATGTTCTTTCAAAAGTTCAGGTGTTCAACAGTCTTATGGCCTGTGGGATGAAACTGAAACTCCATTAGCTACAGATATGTAAAGTGTTGCTGTTTGTGGTCACTGGGTTATTTACATGAGGAAACCCTTTGAGTTTGAGGTAAGATTCCTCTTTATTCGTGGTTTTATCTCCCGTCTGAGAGAGGAGGGAAGGAGATAAGGTTGTGGTGGTGGATGTGGGGTGGGTGGTCTTATTTACCTGCAGCTGAGGGGCTCCCTGCAGGCGGCTTCACTTTGTGTTTCCCCCGCTGCTCCGTCAACACCCAGAGTCAACGAGAGGAACATATGGTGCTCCACGTGCATGCTCACACACTAACAAGAGACACAAGTTTATTTATTTATTTCTATTGTATATACTATATTGTATGTTCTTTCCTACTATGACTATGTATGTCATTAAGTATGGTATTCCTGTCATGCTATGTTTTTTCTCTATTATTTCCTGTTGGCTGTTCTGTTTGTCTTCTATGTTGAAAAGGAGAAGCATGATTTCCACCCCAAGAAGTCTGTACTATTGCTTACACGTGTATGCGTCTTCTCAATACAAAGATTTGAATGAAAATGTGGTGAATGTATACTGTACATTTTGAGCAATAATTCGTTTTTCAGCATAAATATATTTCAGTCAGACAACTCACGTGTTTCTTTAAAATGTTTATTAGAAGCAGCATATAATTGAGTTTGGCGTCTAGGCTCGGGCCTCATCACTCCACAGATATACATAGCACGATGAGTGATGATTAAACTCCCCGGGCCTACAGGTGGAAGCTGGGGTGGAAGCTGGAAGCTGGGGTGGAAGCTGGGGCGGAAGCTGGGGTGGAAGCTGGAAGCTGGGGTGGAAGCTGGGGTGGAAGCTGGGGTGGAAGCTGGGGTGGAAGCTGGAAGCTGGGGTGGAAGCTGGGGCGGAAGCTGGGGCGGAAGCTGGGGCGGAGCTGGGGTGGAAGCTGGGGTGGAAGCTGGGGTGGAAGCTGGGGTGGAAGCTGGGGTGGAAGCTGGGGTGGAAGCTGGGGTGGAAGCTGGAGGCTGGGGTGGAAGCTGGGGTGGAATCTGGGGTGGAAGCTGGAAGCTGGGGTGGAAGCTGGGGTGGAAGCTGGGGTGGAAGCTGGGGTGGAAGCTGGGGTGGAAGCTGGGGTGGAAGCTGGAAGCTGGGTTGGAAGCTGGGGTGGAAGCTGGGGTGGAAGCTGGGGTGGTGGTGGGGCAGGCGAGCAGCAGCGACGTGGAAGTAGCTGCAGCAATAGCAGCAGCAAGCAAAGGATAGAGAGATATCTGGCAGGTTAAATAGAGCGGCACATTAAGGAGACTCTGTTTGGTTGGTTGTAGAGTGGCAAGGGGCGTTATTTATGAATGCAGCATAAGTGCTCGAGTTGACTGCCTGAACTAGCTCGCAGGCTTCGCCCCATTATTTTAGACTAATACATCATTGTAAATATTATTATTTACACATTTTTACATATTTATTGTTTTGTTTTCTAGCACAATCTGCACATTTTCCATACATTTATTGTGTTTATATTCTTATTTTAATTTAATTTGACGTTCTATTTTTAATTACTTTTAATTTGTTTTGTTTTATTGTTTTTATTTTATGCATTTATTAATTCTAAAATAGAGCAATTTATGAATCCTCATTACCCATAGGGATACATAAAGAGGCTGATTCTGTAATTAACTCAAACTCAGGCATTAAACATTGTTCTGTGTTAAAGTCGTTTATTTAAAGATACTTGTCCAACAAAAACCTTTACTTTAGCGTTCATATTTTCATGAATATTTCACCATTGAAGAGAAAACTGCTGCCAATTCACCAAAACATTGTAGATCCATCTCTGAATCAACGTATTATATTTACGTGTGATGAACCCAAACGTTTCCTTACATTGTTATGATTATATCTGAGATACAAGTTATTGTAATGAGTTAAATCTCAGTTAAATCTCAGATTAATGAAAGGGTCTTGAACATACTGTCGTCAGTGATTGTAATGCAACGTTAAACGACTCTTTCAATGTTTCTAATTTACATATTCATCATCTTAAATGTTCTTTATTTACATTTGAAGTCAACAAATCCCATCTCTCCCATCTCTCACATTTTTTCCAGGGGTGGCATGTAATTGTATTATAAAACGGACAAGTCAAATCAAGCAATCTGATTGGTTCTTAGCCGTGATATAATGAGCGTATACCACGAGTAGAATTGTAGTTACTTTTCACGACAAGTCAGTATCCCTCCGCGTCTGAGAATAGCTACAACCGTTACAACTGTTACATTACGTCCGTTACGAAACTAACTAACTAACAAAGCTTAAGATGGAAACATGTAAGGGATAATGTGCAGCAAGGACTTATTGACCGTTGTTAAGGACGCTCACATCTGCAGAAAGAAGTCCGGTCGATTTAACTGTATACAGTCGGGCCGAACCACGCCCCTTAGCTGTGATATAATGAGCATATACCACGGCCTGTCGTGAGCTATTGCTTAAATCTATCACAGTGAACATCCTGACAGTGTTTAGGTTTGTTAAACATATACTGTGTAATTGTTGTCTGTGTTTGGTTACATCACACAACCAAAACATCACTTTGACAACGAGAGCAGACATGATGTCAATAAATAAACACAAATGTAAAAACATCAGAAACTATGCAACTTTTTCCATTAGAGATGAGTTTGTTGATAACTATTAATGACAACAAATATCCCCCAAAATGTAATGACAATGATTCATTCTTCAATAATGAAAAGATTAGAAGAAAGGGGGATCATAACCCTCATAATATACCCAAACTGATGTCTTCAGATTACTTGTTTTGATAAAGATATCATTAACTCTGGATTCAAACGGAGGAATAACAGTAATTGTCTCGGCAAATGTTGGGTATTTTCCCCTAAAAACACTCAGTTAATCGGTTAATTAATAACTACAGTTGTTGATTGATTTTCTATTGATCAATTCATGGATTCATTGACTTTTTCATCCCTTTTATAAAATCCTGAATGGTTTCCACACCATATTGTCGACACACTACTAAGTGCAGCAGGTAAACCCGTCTATCAGGTCCTGATCCCAGAGGCTTCTCCGAAAGAGCATTTGTGCATTTCTGGACGAGTGTTTCCTGCCGGTTTGCTCATTTGTGTTGTGTTGCCGTATTTAATTTTGTATTAAAGGTCCCCTATTATACTGTTTTTCATCAATATATTATAGGTCTCAGATATATACAGAACCTGTCTCTGATTGGCTGAAACACCAAACAGATCATTGCAGCATCCCATAATCCCCTCTGTTTCAGCCCTGTTTCAAAAGTGCTGATTCTCTGTCTGTTACTTTAGATGAAAATAAGGAGCCCCTCCCCACGCCCCTCTGAGAGATATTTGGTTAAAAAGAACTCAATGGTGCTCTAGGAGGAGATTCAGGTGATAAGGTGGGGGGGGGGGTTACCTTGGTTGGTGATTGGCTAATGGTTACTCAAGCCAAAACATCGTTATGACATCATAAAGTGGCCAAAATCTGATCAGCTCATTTTCAGACAGGTTTTTATAGAAATGGATCAGGACAAAAAGAGAGAGAATCTTTGTTCCTGAAGCTTTCAGAGTCTCTTTACGCAGAGGGGGACACATGTTGATGTAGAAGAGACATGGAGAAGAGGGGACACATGTTGATGTAGAAGAGACATGGAGAAGAGGGGACACATGTTGATGTAGAAGAGACATGAAGAAGAGGGGACACATGTTGATGTAGAAGAGACATGAAGAAGAGGGGACACATGTTGATGTAGAAGAGACATGAGGAAGAGGGGACACATGTTGATGTAGAAGAGACATGATGAAGAGGGGACACATGTTGATGTAGAAGAGATATGGAGAAGAGGATTTTGCATAATAGGTGACCTTTAATTTACATTATTTAATTTCATATTCTGTTCTTGTACATATCCCATATTCTATTGACATGTATCTAGACTTTTTGCACTACTTTTCATTTTGTATTTTATTAAATATGTTGCATTGTTGGAGGAGCTCAAGTCAGAAAAATGTCATTGCCATTTCTACAATGTAGCTTTGTGCACATGACAATAAAAACTTTGAATTGGAACATTTGAAAATTGAGCGAGGAGGGAGAAACAGAATAATAATAATAAAGCTTTATTTATACAGCACTTTTCATTCAACACATGCAGCTCAGAGTGCTTTTCAAAAGGACACGTTAAAAACAAACAACAAGAAATTCCCCTTCGATCATTTGTTAAGAACTTTACAGGTACCTGCAGCGAAACATAACATCTGGCCAACAGACACAAGGAGGTGAAACGTGTGACAACAAAACAAACAATGGTTTCTCTCTGACAGATAAGACACAAGACCAGGTGCGCAGGTGAGATTTTTTAAATGGGGGGGGGGGGGTAACATTAACCCCTGGGTGGGCACATCGGAATGATCTAAGATGATTGAATTACAACGATCATGTGAACAAATATAGAAATATATATTTCTTTCTTTTTTAAATGGGGGGACGGATCAGTGTTCCTATGAAATTGGGGGGGACGTTTCCCCCCGTCCCCTCCTACTATCTGCGCCACTGCACAAGACAACTGAGTCGATGCAACAATATAAAATATAGTGAACATATAGGTACAACAGAAATACAAGATAAAAAGATTAAAATAAATAAAACAACATGTAGGTAGGTAAATAATAAAGACTAAAAGAACATTTAAAGTGGGGGGGTTGCTAATAAAAAGCTAATCTAAAAAGATGTATCTTTCGCTGGCGTTTAAAAAGAAGCAGTCAGTGTCCAGATTGCGGTGCATCTGCTGTTTCTCCGGCCTGCAGGTGCTGCTCCTTCCCCCCCGAAGCCTACATTCTTCTATAGCCATGTGCTGCCTGAGCAAACTGTTTCTGAGCGGCCGGTCCCAGCGCTGACTGGCCAACATGCCACTGCCCCGGCAACATGCTTTGTTGCTCTATGCAAATCCACTCACACTGGGACACAGGCCTCAGGGGTGGGAGGTGGGGGGGGGGGGTGGTATCCTGAGCTCAGGAGCCGGGATAGAGAACGGAGGCCGGGGCCAATAAATGAAAGTTTGCCTTAAATCCTGGGGATAATAGAGGCAGAGGTTGGGGCCGAGCCTCGAAGCCGAGATAAACAGAGGGATTACTTCTCGGTTTTGCATCACTCACTCTCCTCTGGGTGGCCCTTAACCGTCAGGAAAGCAAAGAGGGGAGAGGGGGTGGCGAGAGAAGAAGAAACGTTTAACGCTTGGACATTCACACAGCACATAGGGGGGAAAGAAGTGAGCCTAATTCCATCAAAGACTGAGAAATTAGCAATTAATTTATTCCAACCTTCCCGCCCCTGCTCCTTTTCTATTTTCAGCCCAATTGTTGGTTAGTTCTGCAACATCTGGTCCAGAACAGCCACTGCGCCTGATGACTGATGCTCCCTCCATTAAAGCAGAATGGCAGGGAGAATCTTCCCCTTTTTTCCCATTCATTTCTTGGGAGATTAGTTTGGTGCGATGTGAAAAGTAATCATTAAAAATGTTGCTCTTTTTGCAGGCCATGCATAACCACCGTGGGCAGCGCCTTTATTTGCAATTGTAATTTAAAGAATAATTAAAGAAGTTAAATGATTCTGTAAATGTAGAACAACTTGAGTCTTTGTGCTCAAGGGTGCATGAACCTGCGCCTTATGGCTGGTTGCTCCGATAAACTCGGTAATGAAAGAATGTAGAGCCGCACTAATGACAAATTTTGAAGTGTTTTGGATTTGCTCACTCCCCTCTGATGCCTGTCCTTAATCTGGGCGGGCGCCGAGGAACAGCATTTTCACCGTGTTAGCATAAAACATCAATTGGTTGATTCACTGAAGGACTTTAATCGTTAAGAGAAGAAGGAAATGACAGAGGCGGTGCTCCGACATGCAAACAAACAAACAAACAAACAAACAAACAAACATAATCAGAGACACGATTCAGAATAAGAAATGGCATCCATTGCAAAGACCCAACACGCACTGTTTAAAGATGACACATTTACAGGGTGAACCATTACAAATAGAGCTGCATCGATTACCATTGCAGTCGATAATTCCAGTAACAATTATATTGCATTTTGATGAAAGATTTGGTCTGTAACATTTCAGAGAATGGCCCAAACCGCAGAATATTAAGTAAACTACTATCAAGACAGGAGAAAGAGAAAAGGCCTCACATTGGAGAAGCTGGAGTCATCAATTTGTTTAAAAAAAATGTATAAAAATTAGTCAATTTAGTTTAAATTTTCTGTCAATCAACTAATGGATATTCATTAGTGTTTGGATTTCTGTCTGTTAAAGGAAGGCTGAATAGTGATGAAATTAGTCTGAATCTACATGCGTTGGTTTCTCTTGTTAGCATGTTTTTACACCAGCACGGGGAAGAGGATCTGAGTTCATTTGAGTAAAAGAAATAAGAAATAAATGTGTAACAGTGGTACATTTAGTGCGTGTTAAACCATCAAACTAACAGAGAAAATCCTTGACTCAGCATCTTCAAAATCTCCTCGGCCAAAACCTCAAGTCGCTGCTTTGTCTGAAGTGAAGAAATGGCCTCGTATCAATCACATCAACCTGCTACTGAGCTGCAGCTTATATACCCCACACACACACACACACACACACACACACACACACACACACACACACACACACACACACACACACACACACACACACACACACACAATGAAACACACATAACCCCGGCTCTGATGGGAATGAGCTGTTGACATTATTTAGGGTCATTGTCCACGATAGCGGGGCCAACTGCTTGGGTTTAGCAGATAAATCCTTCCACCTCCATCCATTACACATTTCACTACATCCCTTAAATACTTAATGTGAGTCCCAGATCCTTCATAACGCAAGCCAGGAGAAGTTGGGTCACTTTTGCATTGTTTTGGAATAAAATGTAAGAGATCCTCACTGCAGTTGTCTGAAAATGTTCCCGACTATGAGATGGCTGCTGGTAAAGATGGTAAAGATGGCTCCTGTGGAGGTGACCTTGGAGTCTGTGGTTGTTCTGGTCCAAGGTGTCTCTGTGGGTAACTGCATCAGAGCTGAAAACAGGCCTACAGTGCACTGCTGACGATAACACCCCCGGTCAAAACAAATAATAATCCATCAGCAGGTCCTACCATGCTATAGGTTTCCACAAACAGGGTTTGCTTTTATTTTACTTTAAAATAATGTACAGAATGTGTATGAAAACAAAAATCTAAATTGGAAGTTGTAGTTTTATCAAACAATTTTTAAACATCTGTGTTGGACAGAAGAAGTCTGCAAACAAACCTGAAGTTAAAAAGACGGTGAAGCCTTTATTTTGAAGCGCAGCACTATTCGATTAACGTCAACATCCTGTTGACGTTAGCAGGGTTAGCTTTAGCCAGACTATAGTTCGAAGGAGATTTTGAGCAGAAACATCGGTGGGATAAATTACAGAAACAAATGCCTAACTTTTTGGAGGCAATGGAGAGGTAAGCCTTTGGATGAAAGCAAAGATTCTGCTACTTGAGTTTAGCTAGTTAGCGAGCTTAACTTCACAAGAAAAGATGATTCCTCAGGTAATGTAAACCACACCAACTGGTACCATTACTTGAACTAAGTAATACGATTCTTTAGGCTTACTTAATAAGTTCTGCCCACTCATCTAAACATTAGCAAATCTTTTCATTGCCATTTAAAAGGTTGCTTAGCTAACCTACTCAAACTAGGCAATGTGCCTAGACAGCAAAAGGCCAAAAACTCTGTTTGAAATGTTATTGATGGACATTCAAACCACTCACAGCTAGTTATGCTTAGGATGCTTAATAAACATAATATTAAACGTTACACCTCTATTTGACAGGACAACATGTCTGCATTTTGTGCAACACAGAGAACCATATTGGCCTCACGCTAAGTTTTGACAATTCTTACATTTCTTACAAGGTGTTTACTGTGCAGCTGGTTAGGGTTAGGGTCAGCCCCGGATGTATGAACCTATTGTAATTTGTACTTCATTTCACCCACTAGCATCTATTAGCTTAGCAGGCTAACGCAAAGCATTCGCTAATCTCTACTCTGGTATTAGTTATCTACTATCGTAGGATCTGATTCGACTGTATGCAGACGATGTGCATATCTACATTTCTAATTTATTTACCAACATGATGCAACCATTTATTTTAACCATTTTTGTCGTGTCAGTGTATTTTCCTGTTTACGAAGGCTGTTCAAACTTCCCAACAGTTTTCCAACATACAAATGACACAACTTCATCGAGTTTCCATGTATAATTTGACTTTTATTTTGGCGTGATCTCGTCCAGCTGCTGTTTCCGGACGGCCATGATATTGTCTTTTCCCATGATCCTCCTGGCAACGTCCCGTCTAGGAAAGCAGCCCGACATGACAAAAAAATCTTGAAAGAACACAAAGGCACAAAGAGGCGGAGGGCGCAGCGACGGAGGTTCGTCTCGACCCGACAGAGGACCAGGCCTCGCCATACAGCCACTCCAATTCTGAGCGAATGCTAATGAGATTGCTCTGATCCCTCCGGTGCTTCCCATGTTTTCAACACCTTCAAGGACCACATGGCGCTCGTAGCATAAAGACAACTAAATGAGAAATCTGAACGTTTTTTTGTGACGCCGGGGGCCTCTTCGCTTTTCAACCTGACCGCCCATTCAGTGTACTTCCCCCCGAGAAAGAAAAAGATAAGAAAGAGCGTGCTGCAGGGGGTGTGGATGAGTAAACTTTTCAGGAAAAAAATGGCGTATTTGCGAATCTGAAGTAATAATCAATTTATGGCCACGCAAGGGCGAAGCCTTTGACGCCCGAGGATTCACAGGTTGTGGAAATTGAAAAGAGGGTAGAGAAAGAGAAGGGAGATGCTCAAACTTCTCACAACCGCTGTAATGAGATCACTAACATCTTGAGCCGGCCTCCACTATAGCCGCCAAACAACAGGCTGCCAGATGAAAGGTGAATGGGCCCGGGTTCCCGCTGGCTGGTTCAGAAGCACTTTAATAGCACAGCGCCCTATGAAAGGTTCCCGGGCAGTAGCTCATATTAGCGGCGGAGCACACTGCTTAATAGGATGATGCCTTTTGGCTTTTGTCATGAGATGATTAAGGGCTTCGTTGTCACCGGTGCCTGTTGAGCACAAGGCTCTAGAATCCACTCTGCCGGCCTCATTGTCTGCGAATACGTGGTAAGAAAAGGAGCTCTTTTGATGAAAACACCTCTCAGGGATCCATCAGGTGAGCTCTGCTTTGGAGTTTCACATCTACGCCCTCCTTGAAAATATCTCAAGAGCTTTGTTTTCCTCTAAAGACCCTTGAATCCGTCATCATGTTCGGACAAAGACAAATGCCGCTGAGGGCAGAGGAAGAGAGATGAAACTTGCTCATAATGGTCCTTGAATAAAGAAAATATGTACGCAGGTCTGTAATTAATTTACCCTTTGTATCAACCGTGCAGTAAGCGGCATGATTATGGTTTTTGAACATTAGGAATTTAAAGGTGATGCAAAAAAATAACCAGTACAAATCAACTTGTTTTATCTTCTGAAGAGGCTGTAATCTTTCACAGTTAGGGAAGAGTACTCAGATCCTTTACTTGAGTAAAAGTAGTAATACCACAGTATAATAGGGTTAGGGTTAGGGTTAGGGTTAGGGTTACATTGAGTACAAATTGTTACTTAAGTTACAGAATTATTATCAGAAAAATGAACATTAGCATAAAAAGTGTAAGGTACTGCTCAAGCATATGTCAACAACATATTTGGAATATTATCTTATCCTGCTTTTATCACTAAAATGTACTTTGGAGAACAATTCATATACTTTGTGTATTACTAATTATATAAGAAGTATAGAAAGGTAGAAGTATAAGGGAGCAAAACATTCAAATATTCAAGTAAAGTACTCGTACCCCCAAATTATACTTAAGTACAATCCTTGAGTACATGTACTTAGTTACTTTCCACCTCTGATCTTTAAGATACAGTTTTGTTTTGAGATGCTGACACTGAAAGGGACGTGGAAGTATGTAACATTTTATTTCGTATTTTCAGACAGACCTACGAGACTAAATGAAGTGTTAAAATGATTATTCTCGCATCAAAGTGGTGTCTTTTTCCGTCACTCAAGAACAGTTAATCGAAAACAGGTTTCAGCACGATCCCCGGGCAAAAAATGTCAATGAAAAGGCCTCGAATTAGCTCCTTTTTACGTCCTAAATAAAAGAAAGATTGCGTGTTATACGATCGCCACAGTTTTCCCTCACAGAGCAGGCGATTGAACGGGATGAATGTTAGCCAGATTGACGTTAAACAGAGAATGCACTTTGTCCATTTTTTTGCAATCAATGCAGGTCCTTTCAATCAGGAGAGCTTTATACTCGGGATTAGTTTTGGTGACTTAAGAAGCTAGACTACCTCCGTACCCCCACCATCTGCAACCTGCTACCCCCCCCACCCCTCAGCTCTCCTTTGCCCCTCTGAACCCCCCTCACAAAAATAGCACAAGGATACTGCCAGCCTTTTCACTCCCTCCTAACAAGGCGACTCCAAAGCACAGGCCCACTCCAAGTAATTAAATCAATCCCTTTGTGTTCCCCAATATTCCCCTTCAGCGGGTGACTGCCCGAGATCTGATTATGGCTCTTCATGCATATTCAGGCCCAGGCTACAACTTGTGCTCTTACTTTTTAATACTCGCGTCATGAGCTTGCCCCCCGATTCCCTTGTAAACTTTTTGTTGTGTTATTTACGTCCCAGAATCCATCGTTTCTCGGTGACACGAGGAGCGGTCACTGACTCTGAAGACGCATTCAAGCTGTAAGATGAGGAGAAGTTAGGGTGGGAGCCCGAAAGACAAATTGGATTAGCAAGAATTGGATTAAAGGTAAAAACGGAGGGATAACAAACAAGAAAAGCTGCCTGTGATCACAGGGTTTAATATATTTCTTTTCCTCTCCGATCCCTTTCTTCTCTCCCTCCCCCCCCTTTTTCTTTCTTTCTTTTCGAGTAGAGATCCCAGGCTTAAGACAGACTTATTAAAACTGGGATTAATTTGTAATGCTCCCCTAACCCTCGGGGTCAACCAAAGATTTGTTATCTAAAGCAAACAGGAAAAAATGTACTATAACAACACAACAAGGGCTTTAAATCCATGTCTGTGGGGCTTCGGGGAGATTTTAGCTTTGTACGAAAGGTGTTATCCCTGAGATATTTATTTGAGGAGGATCGGAAACCCCTTTTAGGACAATCCGGATGTGTGTCAATACAATAATTGCACTGAATCTTTGCAAATATGGAGCTTTTCCTACTAAAAACTGATGGAAAGAAGTGAACAATAAATGCTAAAACATGCAAAAGGTGTCCAATAGATCAAGATATCAATAATCTTAATAACCAAAATGGAGCATTAAAAAAAGAGAAACACAATTCTCCTCTTTTATAAGAAAATGTCCTGTTTTTGAATCAGCGGATGATGAGAGGTAACAGAGAGCAGGCCATTCTCATTAGCCTTATCTTTTTAATGTAGCACCGGCTCAGATTGGGATCTTAATCTTATTTGGTTATGGAGGCTTCGCTCACTCCGACAAACACAAAGACCTGAGGGGAACAAATCCAGAGATCCTCCGCGAAATATCAGCGCCTTGTTTTCTGCGAAAGGCTTTTGGGTTTGTTCCTCTGGGTCGCGGTTCAAGGACCTAAATCTCCTGGAGCCCGATGCTGTTTTACTCCATAAAAACTGCACTCTTCGTTTCTCCCTTTCTTTAGC
This sequence comes from Dissostichus eleginoides, assembly GCA_031216635.1. Lineage (NCBI taxonomy): Eukaryota > Metazoa > Chordata > Actinopteri > Perciformes > Nototheniidae > Dissostichus > Dissostichus eleginoides. Next base: position 32,530,448 of record CM062266.1, on the reverse strand, counting down.
AAGCTTTGCTGTATCTCAAAGGGTTGTTCCTGAACCACAAATTAAAAAGTACGAGAAAGAAATATGATTCTGGTCAAACATTGTGTTGGACGTTCTTGATTTAAAGGGTAGTATCTAAGAATTGTTGCACACTGACCATTGAAACAGGAAACTAAGAAAGCTTAATTGAACCTGTTTTTACTGAAATGTTCATTTCTTGATGTTGTTTTATTGCACTTAGTATGTCTGTAGAAATGTGTAGCATGAGTCTAAAAGCTAAACACCTTACCCACATTAATTTAATATGCAAACAGTATTAAAACAATGCAAGAGCCATTAGAAAAATATGATTCTGATTAAACATCATGTTAGAAAAATGCTTACAGGAGATTGGATGTTCTTGATTTAAAGGTTAGTATCTAAGAAATTGTTGCACTGACAAATCAAACGTAAGTCTAAAACCTTAAGGCCTAATCCACATTAATCTAAATGCAAACAGTGTGGGAAACAGTCTGAAATGTACGTCAGTCTCCCATAACGGTCTTTATTTACTGGAGAACATTTGAGAAGAAACACAAATACTCAAAATGTGGGCTTTTCAAATTGTTTTATTTAATGTCAGACGAAAAATATTGCATACATGATATAATAATCATCACATTTATTTGTCTTCTCAGACTCAACATGTCTTTCCCACCAAAGCATTTCTGCGTTGTAACAAACGAGACTTCGAGGATCATTGTTCCAACGGGCAGATGCTGCATTGAAGCTTAAAGAGTGGTGGGTCTGGGGGGTGTTTGTGCCTCTGCTTCACCCATCCTCCACCTTTAAGCAAATCTTGTTTTTTTAGGCTCCAGGAACTGACAAAGGTCGAGTCTTGGAAGTTTAAATGTACGGTAACATTTGATATTAAGGTGCACATATTCACCATCACCTAGTTGTTAATTAACATGCATATTAGCAGTATATTGGCATATATATAGTCATTATAAAACACTTATTAATGCCTTATTCTACATGACAATATTCTCCCAGTACTAGGACAAGAGTTTTTCCTTAATAACCCTCTAATTAGTGCTTATTTATTGTAAGTAAGGAAGTTATCGTACATGAGTTTGGTCTTAATGCTCAATATGGGCCTAATAAGGCATTCTCTCATAATAACACCGAAGAAATATGGACTATTCTTATGTAACAAGACATGAAACTACAAGTGTTATTTGTGTCAAAATAACAAAAAAATAGGTATTTCTAACTCAGAATATGTTCCCTATTTTAAAGTCTTGTTCATAACAATCAAGCTAGCAGTTTGACTCTAATATGCATGTTGTTATTTATCTTCTTTATTTGTTTGTAAAACGCTTTGAGCACCAGGAGAAGCGCTATATAAATAACATGTAATATTACTATTATTATTATTATGTTCATTAACAACTAATTCATGGTGAATAAGTGTACCTTAATATAAAGTGTTACCAAATGTACCGTTAACAATGTGGCTCTGATTCACGATATTAACCACCTGTCTAGCAGCAGGCTGTGTTGTGATTTTTGGGAAAGGGAACACAGTTTAAACGGCCGGTTTCATGATGATTTGTGAACAATTGTCTAGCCTCAGCCTATAAGAAAGCTATATGAAAACTGAAATGTAATGCAAATAGCAAGGGTAAGATGTTTCACCATCACTGAATGCTCTTATAGTCACAACAACAACATTTCTGGGGATTGACAAGACATCTTGAAGACAACACAGAGAGATTGATCTGATGCTTTCCCTCATACTTTGCATAAAGACATTAACAAAAGTGAACTCGAGATCTGATGCCATGAGAGCAACAGGAAGCAGCCAACGGTAGTACAGTAATACATCAATTACGGATCAATACATCACTATTTAGTACATGCAGGATCTGATGGGAAGGCGTGTAAATAGCACGTCAGTTTTTAAAGAGTTGGTGTTAGTTGAGTAGGATGTTCTCATTCCCAACACGTCATATTTACAGATGCACGGTTGTAGCAAATGAATGTTCAAATCGTCAAAAACCACTTGGTTATGTTTCTGGAACAAGGAGATTGTATAGTATTATTTATTTCTTCTATCTTCATGAAGGAGGTTTTGTTTTCAGCCAGGTTTGTCTGTTTTTCTTCCAACAGAATCACGGAAAAACTACTGACCTAATTGTCATGAAACTTGGAGAAAGGATGTATCATTTTCAGGAAGAACACATTAAATGTAGGAGCGGATCCGAATAATGGGGCAGAAAAACAAACTCACTTTCACTTTGTTAATATTGCAAGATAAGGCATTTGAGGTGCATTCATGTGGTGTCTGAATAACTTACAAAAGTAGTTTTTAAATTGGGAAAATTCACTTCAAAATCGTAACAACAACCCAGAACGTCGCCACATTTTGTTGCACATTTTAGCGATTTATCAGATTTGAACCTTTGCTAAAATACAAGTAATCTTTGGAGTATCAATGTTGTTTTCACATTATTATTTAAGGCTCATGTTAACAGAGAAGTAAGGTTAGGGTTAGGGGTTTAAAATGTATCATTCCAGTTCATCTGATAGTGACACAGCTGATTGTGTTGTGTTCATGTTTGTGTAAATAATAGGGATAAAATAACATTTAATTGCTGTTTAATTCCCTGCCGCTTGTAGAGCCAAGCCCATACAAGAGTGTGTGTGTTGACTGTGGGTGGCCTCACTGAGAATTAAACATTGGCAGTGTCACTGGATCCTTAAATAATATCATTTTACTGAGTCTTTTCCCTTTGAAGAAGCTTGTTGACCTCAACCACAGAAGAGAGGTGGACTCATCCTCTGACGGTGAATCAGCCTCGTTTCATCCCGCGTGATCAATGTCTCTCGTGTCCATTTTACCATTGGTAATCCTCCACAAATTGCCCTCCGTTTGCAGTTTGTGTATCAGCTATTTGCACTGGATTAATGTGAGTCACTGGTGGCAAGTGTTCAAATCAATGTTTATTAATGGTTTCTTTAAGTGTTTAAAGATTAAGTCATTAACATATTGATGAAGTTTACGAAGTTGCCCAGGGAGAGAAAAAGGAGCCGAGCTGGAGAGGGTTTGACGAGCTGCTGAACTGATGCCAGCCGCCGAAAAACAAGAGGCTGAAGAAGAAGAAAAAAAGAGAAGAAGACGAGGAGATGAAGGGTTTCTGAGAGCAAGGCATCAGGCACTCACTGACGCTGAGTTTATTAAAATACGACGTGTTGCAAGAGCTAAATTCACTTGACACCGTACGCACACCTCAGCTACATCTGGTCTGAATAAATATTGTAAAAATGTGAATTATTCAGTCAATTAAGTGATATATTTAAATACAAATGTGAGGTACTTGGACGTTACTAGAGTATTTGTATTTTATGCTAATGTGCACTTCTTATCCAGTACAATTCAAAGTATATATTTTACTTTTTACTTCACTACATTTACTTTAAAGCTTAAGTTACTTTACAGATTCATATTTTTAAACACACAAATGAGGAAGAACTTTTAAAAATGTCATGTAGATTAAATTAAACCAACCAAAAATATGTGAAAGACTGAAAGTACAATTTTGCATAAAAAACATCTTAGCTTCTAAATTGTGAAGATTTGCTGCTGTTGCCTTTGAAGAGGCCCTATTATGTTTTGGGGGGTTTTCCCTTTGCTCTAATGTGTTTTATCGGTTTTAGTGCATGTAAATGGTCTGCAAAGGCTACAATCCACGTGCCTGAAACGCCTCCATTGGACTCCTTTGTTTACTTCCGGAACATAATGACATCACTATTTAACACTTCTATTGGCTGTCGCTCCAACACATTGTACGTGATAGACTAAGGGGCGGGGCATCTGTAAGCGGTTGACCAATCACAACAGAGCTGGCCAGCTAACCAATCAGAGCAGACTGGGCTCTGGTTTCAGACAGAGGGTGAAAAGAGGTGCTGCAGCACAGGCAGTATGAGAAAAATAAAGAGCTTTTTGAACATTAAAGCATGGAGACATGTCACTACATACTAATATGAACCTGAAAATGAGCAGAATATGGCCCCTTTAATGTATGTTTCAGCTCTCTGTGCTCACGCTGATTTAATTAAAGCTTCTGAGCCTCTGTTTGTATCACTCATGTTCATATTTAAGACGTCTGATCCCTGCAGGCGTCATATCTGTGTGGTCACTTCACACATGTCACAGGAGAGACACACAATACAAATATGCACCTGAATTGAATGTTGAATGTGTCCTCTTTAAATATTTTAAATAAAATATTTTGTGGCAATGATTTACTGTAGTATATTTCCCTTATCATACTTAAATACTTAATAAGTACCTTTCTCAATACAGCACTGTTACTCGTAACGGAGTATTTTGACATTGCCGTGTTAGTACTTATACGTGAGGATCTGAATGCTTCTTCCACCACTGGAATTATCTAATTATTTCTAAACAAGGTGCTGTTTTTCTGTGTGTTTCTCGTTGGGATGCGGCGCAGTCGGCTCAGATTGATTTTACCATCCAGCAGCGACCTGCCGCAGCCCTTTGGCTCTCCATGGTAATTCTCCCTCTCACCTGATAAGCTACCTGATCCATAATAAATCAATTCTAATTAGTTTTATGTGTGAAGGGAGGAGGGGGACTCCCATCATCCTCAGTTGTTCTCGGCCGCCAGTCATCTGCACACCTGATATCAGTTAATCTCCTGATTATTAAGTGCAGATTATTGATGTGAGGGAAGCGGCTGTGTTGGACGCTGCCTCTCGAATCAAGGACATGCAGGTTTCTGTTTGTTTTAGGGTGATTTGTGTGTGTGAGTGTGTGTATGAGGGAGGCAAACATGTCCTCAAACCTCTGCTGATAAAGGTTTCCTGCCAGGCTGAAGTGTAACAGTGATGGGACAGTTTCAGGGGGCAACACATGTCCTTTTGCTCAATATTTAACGAACAGATAAGGTGGGTAAGCAGTTAAAAATGTTATATAACATCTGAAAAGTCATCATTTTTGTTCCTACAGCTGTCATGTCACTTTGAGTCACTGTTTGTTTCCATTAAATTGTTGCCTTACATATTTTTTCAAAGGTTTTATTCACATTTTTGACCTTCCAGCATTTTAAAAGTAATATTTCTGATGGCGAACTGTGACGTTATGGCAGGTATTTAGTTAAAGCAAAGAACTCCAGTGTTAGAAAATGTATTCCTTTAAAAAAAGATTTCTTCTTGAGATGAAAATGACCAAAGCCAATTAGATTACCTTTATGTAACCAGGATAGCATTTTAGAATCTTCTTATTTTTGAGGCCTGTGCAAGCGAATGAAAGTGTCCTTTTTCTCACTTAGGCTCCTTCAGACTGCCAGCCCAAATCTTTTAAGCATATCTTGAAAGCAAAAACAAGAACAAAACACACAAAAAAATGTCAAATCATTCAGTGCATTGTTGCTCATTGCACAACAACTATTATTTTACCAGTAGAGGAGAGGAGAACAACAGTCTGTGTGGACGGAAGTTGAAAGTATGCCATTAAAGACTTACAGAAAAACACACATAGCGATGCAATCGTCTCTGTCCTCAGTTGGTGGTTTGCATGTTCTGTCGGGGGTCTCTAATGCATTTTATTGCAGGTTGGACGGACGGATTGGCCTTCATAAAGGGTCACATGGGTGCGAGTACAAAAAACGAGCAGTTACATATTTACGGACACTTTAAAGAGTATCACAGCAACCCATGCAGACAGGCTGGGGATGTCTGGACGCACAAATCCGATCGGATCATCTGCGAGAAAGTGCAAACCGTTTTAAAGTTCCTATGTGGGAAACTAATTGGATTGGCCTGCAGTCTGAACACAGCCTTAAACCAACACAGACTCTAAAGGTAGGTACAACTAAAACTCAACTGCATTTAAAACTAAGGTCTGGAGAGGACATGTTTAAAACACCTCATCTTCATAACAATGAGAGAGCTCTGTGTGAGGAATTTTAAGAATAAAAATAAATAAATCAACACAATGCAGAGAGGCAAACACGCAGCTCCCCCTCCACAGAGACGAGAGGTAGTGATTCCCCGGCTCACAATGTGCCACCACCACACCTCATCCCCACCATTGATCTGCCCACCATTTATTCCTGTTTTGGTTCATGCTCAGGGTCTCTGTATTTGAAAGTTGACGCTCCTCTCTAAAAGACGGATTCATGCATAGACTGCGCTACTTTTGTAGTCCGTGGCGGTTTCATACGATAAGCTTTTTTAGACGTTCAAAATCAATATGTAATCCTGTGCAGGGGCTTATCCCCGGGACTGGGCCATTTGTGAGGCTCTTTGAGCTTTGTTGCAGGTCTTCTGGCAGCTCTGTGCTCAGATTGATTAGCAGCAGTGCCAGAATCCTATCAAATGGCTGGCTCTGATGATGGAGCAAACTCTTCTCCGCCTCTCGTTGACTGGACCTGGAGATAAGGCCGGACGGAGATCCCCCCCTCCTGCCCACCGAGGGTTAGAGAGGGAGGGAAGGTCTCTGCCCTCTGCTGCTCCGAGGCCCACAAACAGGATCAGGGGCTTTTTGGAGGGTCTACGTTCACATTTTAGGACATTTAGCCGAGACTTATCCAGAGCAACATACCCTGTGAGAGAGAGCACCTAAAGCAGCACCAACACCAGCTGCTGGGTGCAAATTATCTTTACTATGTACTATGTTAGGCTCATTTTGAAGCGGGGAACCAGGGGCGCCTTGTTCCAGCAGAAGCTGAAGGAGAAAATTGCCAACAAAATGGAAACACATGGTTGAGATTGACGGAGCTGTGCAGGTTAAATTAACTCTTGACTCAAAACAATTATTGGACATTTAGTGACCTGTTTCTTGCAACCAATGCTGCCGTTTTCTGTTGTTTGCAAAGTTACTCGCTACTGATTGTTTGAAGACCAATAACAACCAGTTACAAACAGAATGAACTCAACATCTGTCCCAATAATGGCATGAAATGACATACTGCTGGGAAATGTTTTTGGAGTGCAGACTTGGATACATTTAGATGGGAAATATCGTCCTGTGAAAAGCACGAATAGTGGGCCAGCGTTGATCCAATGTCTTTGGTTATCATCAGAGCAAATTAAAAACCGTTAGGCCAAGCCATTTCTGCTATGTTAGTGTTTGAATTGAGAGCGTAGAGGTGTTGCAGAAGTGCAAATTGTAAGAGACCTCAGGGGATCACCAGAATCATTGCGATTCATCTTGTAGGAATACGAAAGTGTTGATAGACCAAAGTCGTAACAATTCATGCAAGGATTGATCAGAACCAAGGTGACAAACACTCAGACCCTCATGAGAGTTAGTTAGTGTTTGAGATTGATTTTGGTGAGCACAGATGCATCGTTTCACATCTGCAGATCTATCTATGCACACACCTCAACCCGAACAACAACAGTTGCAGAGTCTGCTGCTTTTGATTTGGGTGAAATTAACAGCTTGTCACTTTTAAGCGGCGTTAAGTTAATGCGCTAATGGATGCTAAAGGCGCTACTCAGTTTTTGTCGTTATGTTGTGTAATGTTTTTGTCGTGAAGGGGTAACCCTGTAAATATATTACCAATCCAAGATAATAAGTGACGTGAAAATGACTGTGTTTAGTTTTTATGCTTCTTAGTGTATATTTTGTGTGTGCGATCGCCTCACCTCATGTTTCAAAGGTACAAATCTAACTTGGTCATGTGAAGGTACTGACATGTGTTGAATGATCACATGTGCTTAGAATTCATGTGACTTTATCTTCACAAAGAACCGCTTTGCTAATTGTTCTTCAAAAAGCAGCCATTTTGCTCCAAGACATCTGGGAAATGCTTTTATCGCCTTCAATATTTCTCTTTTTCTTTTTTTTGTGTCAGTGCAGGCAGGGTTGACGGGGAACCGGAGCATTCCTGCGTGCCTGGCCAGCGCTCACATGGTTACCGCTGCCACGCATTGTTGGAGATATCTGAATGAGCGCTGGCCATGCAAGTTTTAACGTGATTGCCCGAGGGGCAGCAGAGTGAAAGAGCGAAGAACAGAGCCAGAGAGAGACAGAGAGAGGGGGGCATAATCCTAAAAGGATTGGAAGTTAAACCCCCCCCTGCAACCACACACACACACACACACACACACACACACACACACACACACACACACACACACAAACACACACACACACACACATCCAAGTAATTTCCTCAACACACACACACACACACACACACACACATACACACAAACACACACACACACACACACACAAACACACACACACACAAACTCACACACACACACACATCCAAGTAATTTCCTCAACACACACACACATACACAAACACACACACACACACACACACACACCTCAGTGTTTCAGGGGTGATGGGTACTGGATGGGGTCAGTTGGTTTCTGGTGTCTGATTTCTCCCTCCCCTCCTCTTCCTCATTGTTTGCCTTCTTAATGAGGGGGGCGGGACCACAGCAGGTGATTGACAGCTACATGCTCCTCTCTGTCTGAGTGCTCTGTACTGTACTTGACACTGAATGAGGAGATGTTCCTCTCTGTTTCTGCAGCTCCTCAGGTGTCTGTCAGTCAGAGCAGCTTTCATAACAGTTCTGCAAAAAAAAGAAACAGCAGCTGAGAAGCAGTGGGAGGAAATGAGGTTTATTTACTCAAGTATTGCACTTTACTTTCCCTAAATATGTTCATTTTATACTACTCCACTACATTTTGGAAGCCAATATTGTACTTTATACTCCATTACATGTATTTGACAGCTTTAGTTACTTTACAGAGTCAGATTTTAAGCTATAAAAATATATAAATTAATTTATAATCAAACATTTTCATGTTTTGATTTTGAATAAGCCAACGCTTATATAAGTATACAGAGAACCCAAATGAACAAATAACTTGAAGTAATGTCTTGGTTGTTTCTCCATTGATTAGGGGTCAATCCCATCATTGAAGAGTGATAGAAGAGTTCCTGCTCTCTGTGACATTTTCGTGCCTGAGGCCGATCTTTCAAGACTTTTGGAAACGTTTAAAGTTACCTGGCAGCTATTCTTTTTAGATGTATCGCTCTGTGGCTTTGTTACCTCCAACAACCCAATATTGATTGTTTTAATGTCAGTCAAAGAAACTTATCACAACAAGACTGAATCGTATTTAACCCCTGTATGCTTTAAACAAATCTATATTTCCCTTTTTTATCGAAAGCTGTGTTATTTGTATAGTAAATGTAGTATTTTTATGAACTCAGCTTATAAAGTCAAATCGTAAAGTTGAGTAAAGCCTGAACTCTGTTGCTCCAGCTAAATGCTAAAGTCAACACAAACTACCGCACACTGGAATTTGGCAGAGCTTTTGGATAAGATAACTAAATAAGTGAGGAAATATCTGGCTAATATTGTGTTTGATGGATTTATGAGCAGATCTGATCTCATGACGCATGACATGTCAGAAATCCACAGATTAAACATCACTTCTTATCTAGCAATGGATTTGTGAGGGAAACTCTGCACATTTACACCACATGTCAAACATGTACTAGACATTATATCAATTCAAGGTAAAGACAGGTTCACGTGTGTTAATGAATGTTTTAAGAGAGTTTACTGCAGCGAAAAAAGGACTTTAATTAAATTCAAAGGAGATAGATTGTTTTAAAGCCAGTTGGAAATGTGGGAGACCTTCTTTTATTTGTAAAAACAATCAATTTAAAACAATAAAAAGCTGAGCATGCATGAGCTACAGGTTGCCTCATGACTACATGCAGATTTCTCTAACAGTTAGTTTTTATCTAACACACATGTGTCAAACTCAAGGCCCGGGGGCCAAATCAGGCCCTTGGTGTATTTAATTTTGGCCCGCAGGATAATTTCTAATTACTGTTAGATCTGGCCCGCCGGTATATTGCACGCACACCTTCACTCAATCCTGAGGGTCTCCTCAGCTCAGAGCCTGAGCCCAAACATTGATGAACTTGCACCCAAGATGAGATGCCAAGTATCTGCTTGAACTAGCATCACAGAGCAGCAAACTGAGTTTCAATGGATGTTTCCTTCTGCACTTTTTTTCTTGAGACAACAGGGCATGTTTGGTTTTTTCTTTGAGGGAAATAGTTTTTTTGAAGCTGTTGTTGGCCTGTGGGAAAATGTAATCATAAAAATGACTCTGGAAAAGCTGCAGATAGAGCCATAAGAAATGACTCTGGAAAAGCTGCAGATAGAGCCATAAGAAATGAATGCAACTGATTATTTAATGTTTAATGTTGTTTTTATAGGCAATCATTTAAGCTTTGTTAGTTCCAGGTTTAATATGTGCAATAAGTTCATTTCAATAAGTTCTGCAATAAACATTGAACCAGTCCGGCCCTCGACTAGTACCCATTTTTTTATTTTGGCCCACTGTGTATTTGAGTTTGACACCCCTGCTCTAACACTGTCCAGGCTCTATTGAGAAACCAGATCTATAAATGTATTTTTCCACTAATTAAATCACACTTTTATAATACTGCTGTCCAACCATACTGTAGGTTTAGTATTGTGCGATGACGTCTCCCCTGTGGAAACATTGATATAACTGTGTTTTCTTGAAAGAAAGTGGCCATGCTTTTAATTTGATGTATGTTTTGTTGTTTGTGTTTCTCTAATGCACTTTGAGTCTGAAAATGATGACGATGGAACAATCAAGTGCACATATTTTCCTCTATCCAAACCACACACATACAGCTGCTTTTAAGAAATGGTGACGTTAATTAAATCTGGATTAAGTCACCGATCCAACCACCGATTCATTTTTAAAGGATCTATTATTTGCTTTAACAGGTCCATCGGAAACTGTATTTCCTGGCCTATAACTGTTGCTTTGAGAAATGCTTTCTCCTCTCTTACTTCCAGTGTTTTCCATGAATTTATATATGTTCCTCCACCCCTAAATGTGTTTACTGATTGAGAATATGTTCTACTTCTTGTAAGTGTTTGTGTTAAACTTATTTGTCCTACAGTTATCTTCTCTGTCAAGAAGAAAAGTGGCATCTGGGTGAGTCCATAAATGTGAGAGAGGCTACACTTTCAGTCTCATTCTCCAAATATAAAGAGCTCTCATCGTACCTGCAGGTCTACAGCTGATCCACATCAGTCCCAGTATTGATATTGCACATTGCATGAAGGTACAACCTCTAGTGTTTGTTTTTTAAATGAATAAATGCTGCTTAAACTTCTCTACAAGCTCCCTTTAGAAAGACCTAAAAGCTATTTGACATTTCCATTCTCCAACCAATTACAAGACATGTAAACATTTATTTTGTTATCTTGTCTTTAAAGTCGTGAACAGATGGAAAAGACAAAAGAAATAACAATTTTAAAACGTATTAAGAGGAAAAGCAATGTTTTAAAATATGAAAAATCCAATTGTATTCACGGCAATAACCTTTTTCTAACTAAAGAATCTATAAATAACTATATGCACCATGTGGGTTAATCCTTTAAACAATAACATTTAAAATACATCTTTCTGTGTCATTTCTGCTGTAAGATGAAGCGTTACTGCTTTTGTGATGTACAGGATGTTACATAATCACATGCCGGCTTATTCCCATACGTCACCGTCCTGTCTCATGTCATAATGAAAGGTTGGAATCAGTTTGTCTCCGAGCACACTGACAGTATCTGAATACAAATGATCATTTATTTTCACGTTGCTGAGACAGTGCAGGCCTTCGAGAACACAGCCAAACCTTTTGTGTTGTTTGCTTTCTACAAATTCCCATAAACCACATGAAAGAAAAACCTTTGAACAGGTTGATTTCCAGGTTTAGACTTTTCCATCAACGAAACAACTTGAATATTTCTCACAACTTGTCTATAATTAATATTTGTATTCATCGTAACAATCTGCCAGTTCATTTCAACTGCATTTTAAAAACTGAGCATCATCCACCAACACACAATCACACAGTTCATCAAATTATCTTCTGCATAAATAATTTCAAAGATCAACATTTATAGAGAAAATCCAGACGTACTCAAACACAGTTTATCACATGACACACATACACACACACACACACACACGCACACACACACACACACACACACACAGCCTCGAGGAAGAAATAGTTCCAGTGTTTGAATTTTTTTAATGAATTTACATAATCTCAAACATGACAGCTACATTTTAAAAACCTGATGGAGACAGTTTTGCACTTCTAAAAAGTTGTAAACATATAATTTAAACTACAAACACTTAACTCAACAGGGGAACACCAAGTTGTTCTTACCTGAGAGTCCCAGCAGAGCAAATGTTCTCCTGTTGAATCCAAATCAAAGTGTTTTTGGTTCTCATGTTGCCTGCTGAGCTGCACTTTTCCTGCAGCCTGAAGCCAAACTCAAGGTTGTCAGCTGATGTTAAAGGGCTTCTCCTCCCTGCACGGCAGGTTTTGTGTGTCTTTCTTCCTGTAAAGCGTGCAGCAGCCTGGCCGGAGCCTCCTGCATGCTTTCTGACAACCTGGGATTTTATGCATCATGCTTTTAATAAGAGCCGAAAACACAGAGGAGAAGCCTCTCCAAACTTAACCCCCTCCACCTCCAACACACACACACACACACACACACAACACACACACACACACACACACACACACACACACACACACCCCTCTTAAGGCTGCCTGATCCTTGGATTTGCTGGGCTTAGTATTAAGAAAATACTCCTGCAATTTGGGATTAGACCCCAAAAACCCTCACAACAACAATGACTCCGTCCATTTGATATCTTGATACTTGTGATCAATTACTGGCTTTGTTGCCGTCGGCCACAGCCAATTTCGGAGGGCCCACAGAGGAAATGAGACACCAAACATGTGCAACATTATCATTTCTGCACAACCTGCCATTTGTTTTCTTTTGATTGTTTTATTAATAGGCTGTGTTCTGCCAGGAGAAGGCCACCATAAGGTTACATTTCTCAACAGGCACTTCCTGCATTATTTAATTACTTATATTGTGTGGAACTTAAGCAATTTGTTCCCTAATAGGTCACCTAATTAATATGTTTATTAATGTAGAAGGCCTATAACTATAATTTGCAGAAAGTATTATAACATAATGTAGCCTCTGCATTTGTTTAAGTTACCTTAGGTGTTCTGTCAATAGTCACAAATGCAATTGAAACATTTAAAAAAGCAAACACATATTTATGATTCTTGATTCTTTAGGGCATCCTGTCTATTTAATTCACATGTCATTTAATTTAAATAGTTTAAATCATGAAAGCAGCTTCTCTGTTTAATCAGATAAACATGTTTAATTAATGCATTTCTTTTTTGTTGGCAGATATTCTTTATTTATTTCTGAGTTGAATCAGCTGGTTGAGATTATCAGTGTTGTTTAGAGGCGATGATACCTCCTGTTGTATTCAATGGATCCACTATAGGCTTATATTTAGAGTTAATAAAAAAGATTACCCTATATTTGTTGGGCCTTAGAATTTTTTTAAGTGATTTGTTGCAACGAAAAGTAGTTTAATCCTGATAGTGTCATAGGCCTGGCAGCCTTAATAAAGTACTCTAAAGAATGTAATGGGTCACTTGGTATGCCATAAACCACATTAACGCGTAATTGTCGTTTTGTTTACGATGCAAACAAACTAAAATGTGCCAGTTCAATTTGACTTCTTCCTTCATAGGCGAAATATGGGTCAACTGCTGTGCTAATAGCGTCATAAAGCAAAAACAAATAGAACATTACGGAGTGCATAATTACTGTTTAACGTCAACTAGTGTGTCTTAAATTAGCGGCTAAATCAGACAGGAGTCGCTGTAATGGCAGCCGGCCGTTTCTCTCCTTCAACTTTCCGACACGAACGGTCCCTCCGCGTCATGTGACACGGGTTCAATTCGAAGAGGGGCGGGTGTTTCGGCGCCAAGCTCCCAAGCTGATTGGCCACCCGCATCCCCCTTCCATCCGCGGAGCGCTGTGATTGGCTGGGAGGACTCAGAGCAGAGTGCTTCCCTTGACTCATAGAGCGTGGGGCCTTCGAGACGAGCATCAATCTCTTTACCCGTCAACACCGACAGGAGAGAGAAGTATTGCGGAGCGAGAGTAAAAAAAAACAATTTTTTTTTATTTCTCTGCGTAGAAATGTTTGTTTTCTAGTTTCGAAACTGCTGAACGTGCGTTACTTCTGCCAGAAAACAACAAACTTTCCTCCATGTGGATATTTTTTTCGAAATCTGGATCTCTTTGGTTTGACATTTAACAAGGATTAAAAGAAAGAAGGAGTCTGAAGAAGGTGAGACTATACCTGCTTTGATATTGTTTTTATTCATCCTGTGTATTCCCCCTTTATTAACAGTAAAGTACCAAATGCCAACATTAACCTGCTGAAATTATATTTAGGGAAACAGCTATTTATTATTTAAAAGATATGTTTAAGTACATTTTAATTTGGAAGCCCCTAAATCAAGTATAACGAAAACACACTGATTTAAATGTATTGGCCTATTTGTTCATATTTAAAAAGCTGCATTGATTTGTCTCCTATGACAAAGAGGAAATCAAAATAGCAACATTTCCCCCCCTTGTATTTAATGTAACTTTTACTTGAAGGTGGGCTTAATCTGTATCTGTTTTAGCTGTATTTCCTCCCATCAGTTCAGCCTGCGGTCCAGTTGCTCTCCTGATAACAGCCTTTCTGCTAATTGTCGCCCTGTAGATCTAATCTAAATTGTAATGGACTTCATTTGCAAACAGTTTTAAAGAATTTACATTCTGTGCCTGGGCTCCTTCCTGCGGTTATGGAAATAAGAAAGTCTTTATGTGGAGTGTTAACGCCTCAGTTCAGGTCCTTTCACTGCAGAAAAAGCTGCTATTAGTCCGAAATGTGAGCCTTAACCTGCTAAAAGGACCCCAGTGGATTATGGAAATTCTTATCTAAATACATTGTCTTACACTAATACTGACAGTTAATTACTAAGGGAGTTTATTAAGTCTAAAGTTCTGCAGGAAACAAATCAGTAAATCGGGATATTTATTAATTCTGACTTTAGATATGTGTCTCTTTACAGGCTGTATATAATGTTCATTTAATTATGTATATCATCAGTCTTTAACCACATGTTTTGTATTTAATTAGGCTACATTTAATACTCTACTATTGTTCAGCTTCATTTAGATGCATAATGTGACAGTGTGTGTTTATCATGTTTCCATCGTGTTAAAAGTGATTTCACAAGGCTTCTTACATTTGCGAAAAAAGAGCGTCATGAGACAAATACATGTATATACATTGCATTAAATTATACTAAAAGACATGGCAAAAGTCAGCAAATGGATATTAAGCAGATACATTAAGTCTAACCAACAAATTAAAGCATTACCGAAAAAATGGGAGACTGCAAAATCCAGAAGTAGAAAAATAACTACGTTTTATTTAATGCATCATCGCTACTTAAAGTCTGAGTCTCTAATTGAGTAAATACGATTTAGTCTGACATTCCTGCAGAGATATTCCGAGGTGAGAGAAGTCTCGAGTGGCCTGTAATTTAAACGTGTGTCTCCACAGGTCGATTTAATTGTGAGCTATTGAATTAATTAAAACGTAATGAAGATCCGAGTGATAACAGGCCTCTGTGATGCTGCTGTATCACTGGGGTCTGCATTAACAGCAGTTTGCCCATCGTTACTATCATTATTGTTTATAATAAGAGTTTCTCCCACTTAGCTGAGTGACGTTTTTCACCTTAAATGTGTCTTTAATTTACTGAAACTGACTGTAACTTTGGATAAAAGCGTAAAAGTAACATGTAATGTAATGTAACTGTTGTTATCTCTAAACACTACAAACTTAAGGTATAATGTCATTTTTATTTCACATTTATAAATAGTTATTGTGAGTATTTGTACTTGCAATTCGTTCTAATTTGAGCTTGAAGTGTCTTCGTGGCCTGGACGTCCCTTTTTATAGATACAATTAGGATCAGATCAATTCTCCTTAAAACTAACATATTTTCCACTTGAATTATTACAGCATTTTTAATTGGATCAGATTAGCTTCCTTATAGTGTAAATACGTCCGAGGATTATTACCGAGGCATCTGGCTTCATTACTTTGTGAAATCACATCCTTGGTCTTTTAGGAATTAATTAAAAACGTCCAAAACGTGAAATACACACGTTTTTATTCACAATCAGCAGGGTTAATCACATTGACTGATTGCACAGTTTAATGTTTTCGACACTGTTCAAAACATGCTGTTAAAGTTCATATAATAGACCGTAAGAAAGTGGTTTTATTTAGGGGGAGATCAGATGTGACTTTTAATCAGTTTGTATGAGTTTGGTTAAGAGTTTGTTAGAGAATAAATTGGGAGGCCTTCGTAGAAAAGTAAAATGTGTTTTGCTTAATGAACGCAAGCTATGGGTTTTTATTAGGTCGTAGTATGCATTAACACTTATAACCGATAAGGAAATAGTGTATTTCAGTTTATTTCGACGTGATTTATTGCCCAAACTCACCGTGCTTCTTTGTCTCGGAGTAGCCGAGTCATTTACATTTGCTTTCACCGTTAAAAACATGCAGTGAAATTAGAAAAGTTGCCAAGTAGTGAATTGAGCTTTTAAGACAAAATGACTGCTCGAAAGGCAATTATATGTGACTTTTAATCAGGTTAGTTAAGAGTTACGATAAGAAAGTGGAGGCCTATTTAAAATGTTTTTCTGCTTAACTGAACACAGGCCGTTGTGTTTTATCACGTTGTTTGATGCATCATTAAAAAGTGTATTTCGACTTATTTCTTGCCCAAACTCACGGAGCTTCTTTGTCTCGCAGTATAGCTTCACACCGGGGGATTTTCACACCTTCACACCGGGAGACCTGCACCTCTCCTCCCGTCCAGACCCCGGCCCCCCCCTCCCCCCACCCGGGCTCCAGCATGATGTCTTACCTCAAACAGGCCCCGTACGGGATGAACGGGATGGGCCTGAGCTCCATGGACCTGCTGCACCCGTCGGTGGGATACCCCGGTACGGAGCACTTATACCGGGGAAACTAGACCAGTTAAAGCAGATTTAAAATACAACTTTACAGGGAATTAATCACTGTGGTTTTAAACAACACGTCTATAGATTTTACATTGGACCAGAAGAGCAGACATATGCAAAATAACATCTTAAAAATACAACTTCAATACATCGTGGTTAACAGAACTCTTGCATAAATTAGATTACATTTATCTTATAATACAACCTGTAAAATGTGGTTCTCCAAATATTCGACCTTACTGTTAGGATATGCTGTGGTGTTATTGTTTTATTTTTTATTTTAGGCCTTTGTGTTTATTTCCCCGGTACGGACCACACATACAACAAACTATTTTAAATACAACTCTCCATGGAATTATTCAGTGTGTCTCTTAATAATACTTCCATATCTCCAAATATTTCGATTTTACTGATTGGCTATGCTGTGGTGTTCCTTATATTTGGATACCTCACGATTTTATGATCAAGACGGATATTGTTCTTACATCCATTTTAAGTAATAGGCTGCTTTTACACCGATAAATACTTCTGTTGTCTGGTTAGTAATAACACATAAAGTCGAGTTAAATAAATTATTTTGAAGTTAGTTTTAGAAGCTGAACAGAAAAGGTGATGATTGCGATTTGGGACACTTGGTGTATGCACGTTTAACGATGTGTGTGATATTAGTCTTTGATTCTAACTCGGTGCTTCTGCATTTTGGGCACAATTAAGTTGTAATTTGTCAAAAAGAATAGACTAGTTTAGTTACGTCTATCGCTTTAATGTCGATGATAATACGCTCCTCTTTCGATGCACTTTTAAAAACGTTTTTATACTCGAAAGGCGTCGAAATAAGCGAAAGAAACGGGTTCTGCAAATTGAAAAATGACAACAAAAACAAGTAGGGCCTAAAACAAAAATGAAGACACGGCCTGAGTAAAACAGTGAAACTATCCAAACAACTGCATTTACGCAGGATGGATCTCGCAGTATATGACAAGATTCAGTCTCTAACTTTTTGAGCAATATTCAAGTTGTTTTTGAAAGTCCTGGACAGAGTAATTTATGAGTTTTTTGTATTTTTCTTGCAGGAAACCCGCGGAAGCAGCGCCGCGAGCGGACCACCTTTACGCGGACGCAGCTGGACATCCTGGAGTCGTTGTTCGGCAAGACGCGCTACCCGGACATCTTCATGAGGGAGGAGGTGGCGCTGAAGATCAACCTGCCCGAGTCCAGAGTGCAGGTACGAGGAACTACACATACTACATGTGTCACCCACAATACATATAACAAATAACGTTTTTAACCTCATTTGTTTGGAAAAGGGGACATTTAAACTTTTAAAAATACTAATTATAATCGGATTTAAGAAATTTCAGTTGAGTTTACTCTTACTTCAATCTGCTGAGGTTAAACAAATCACCTTTCTATTGCATTGGCTCTATTTTGGTTATAAGCAGTAAGAAGTACTTTTAATTAAGTGATAGCAGTAATACCAAAGTGTAGAAAAACTCTGTTAAAAGTAACATTCATCAAAAGTTTACTCAAATGAAAGCACAAATTAATTAGCAAAATATACTTAAAGTACCAAGTAATCATTATGTAAAATAGCCATTTTCAGAGTAATATATAATATACAGGATCACAATTCATAATGCATCAATGTGTATATAATTTAAATGTTGCAGCTAGTAAAAGTGGAGCTAACTTTAATTACTTTTTATATTGCCAGGTATCTAAATCCATAAATGATTAGCTCACTTAGATTTTGTTTATTAATAACATTAAACTACAAAGTAACTAGCAACTAATGGTGTCAATTAAATAAAAGGTATAAAGGAGAAGGAGTGTAATATTAAATAGAAATACTAAAGTAAAGTACAAGTAATGCAACATTGTACTTAAGTAATTCAGTAAAGGCACTTTACTACTTACCACAGCTGGATATAAGTGTAAAACTTTGGCAAAGAGTTGGATGTTGAAAAAGGTAAATACGCAGAAAGCGTTCACAGCTCAAGTTTCCTTCAGGCGGAGAGTTTCATGCTCTACTGTTACATCTCATTTACTTCTCTAAATAACACATCGTCCTCAAAGAATTTCATGCATCAGGTTTTAAACTCCTGACCGACTTTCTGTGTTTCACCTCAGGCCTCGGCACAATTAGCTCCAGAGTAAGAGTAAGAAAAGTTCAGCTATTATTGATCAAGTAGAGACAAGTCTTTAATCAAAGGAGAGAATTTGGCCGGTGAGCTTTCTTTAGAAAAGGCTCAGAGAGGTTTTCCAGCCCGGCTTTAGCGGCCCTCTGCTGGGCTTAAAGCTGCAATTATGGCTGCAGCTTCTCGGCTTTCTGCTGCTGACAGGCCGCTTTTACAGCCTCTCTGATTCACTCTGACAGGCAGGAGCAGGATTATCACTACAGCAGCAGTGGCTGTTGGTATTTTCCTGGATGCACATTGTCAGGTTTTTAATATTAGTATTATAGGCCCACTGCAAGTATACCTAATTCACTGTTATAGGAAAAACATTTTTTTATTTTAAACCAGGTTAACCCTTAAATGCATAAGTGGGTTTCTTGAAGCATCTTTGTAATTAATTTTTTTTATCATTTCATATTCCAGCTATTCCTCAAAAAACATGTTTTGGATATCATGCCATTCAAATTTTTTATTTACATTATATAAATTTTAAGAAATTGTAGTTTTTGTATTACTACCCCAAGCTTCCATAAGTGGGTCTTTTTTGACCCGGTGAGGTGGTTTTCTTGAAGCATCTTTGTAATTAATTTTTTTTATCATTTCATATTCTAGCTATTCCTCAAAAAACATGTTTTGGATATCATGCCATTCAAATTCTAAATTTAAATTTTATACATTTTAAGAAATTGTAGTTTTTGTATTTCTACCCCAAGCTTCCATAAGTGGGTCAAAAATGACCCGCATGCATTTTCTATGGGATCCTATGGGAACCTTTGATTCTTATCACCTGTTGCTGTCAGGAATACATTCACTGTAGACCACACAGACGACATCACAAGTGACACCTCTCAGGAAGATTATTTTACACGGCCAGATCTGATACCTGTCAGTATAATAATAATATAATAATAATAATAATAATAATAATAATAATAATAATAATAATAATAATAATAATACATTATATTTTTATAGTTTTTTTAAGGACTCAAAATCGCTTTACAATATAAGGGAAGGTTAGGGTGGGGGGTATAGGACTATCAAACTTGATCAACCGGCATGGATTGATGGGGGGGCTATGAGTAGACAAGAGGAGAAGAGATGAGTTTTGAAAAGGGACTGGAATACTGTGAGGGTCTCAGAATAGCAGAGATCTTTGCATCGATATGTTCAAAACATTTTTTTCAAAATGTAAAAACAATGTCTAAAATTATAAATAGTGAAAAATTAAATATAAAATATTTCTAGTGTGAACCAAAATATAATACTAAATATTATACAAGAGATTTTTCTTAAACAAAATGACAAAAATGGCATAAAAACACATATTATTCTAATACGGGTCCTTTTTGACCCACTTATGGAAGAGTGTAGGGTCCAGCCACTCTAAGGGCATCTAAGGGTTAAGTACATCTCTCAGTGTGAAGTCATTGGCTTTAACTCCAGGTCATGTACATACTGGAAACCATTGACACTTCACATGTTTTCTGTCTTGTTAGCATAGAAGTCAGCCACACTGAGGAGCTGTTTAGGTGTATTTTGTTTGATTATAAATATACATATTCTAGTATATATTTTTTAAAGTACAACATCAAAACAACCACAATGTCCTGAAGTTATTTCCACCATTGTTGCTGATGTGTCCGCTGTCATCCCAAAGTTAGCAAGATGGCAACAAACAGAAAACTACACTTAAAACAATTAAAGCAGACAATCATTGACATTAACACAAAAATCTGGTCAGGGTATTTGTATATTGTTGTTGCACTGTTACTAATAATATTAATAATTGAGTTAGACAAACATTTGATCATGTTATTCTTGTTATGCAAATATCCCTTCATTAGGGAACATTTACTGAATGAGTTGTTGCTCAGTGTTTGTTGCCAGAAAAACTGAATTACACCAAAACTCCTCCAAAAACATATTTGCTCTTTTTTGCTCGTGTCTCCCCATGAAAAGTTCTTATTCTTTGTCCATATTTCCCCAATTAGAACTACTTTACAAGGAAAAAATAGTCCCTATAAAAGCTGTGTGTAATTAGTATTATTTTATATGTGATTTCCCCAGAGTAACTAGGAATTTGTAACATTTGTAAAATTATATTTGTGAGTGTTATTAGCACTCACATCAACATTGTATTCACTTTTATTATAACAAGGACTTTAGTGAAATCTCCAAAACCTGGACAAATAAAACCAAAATGATCTGTGTGCCTAAACGTCAGAAAGTGAGAACATATCTTTTCCCTCTTTAAGTGCACTTACCCTTTAAAGTATGTTTTCAAGCTGCTCTGAAAAGTGTGAGATAAGGAGATTCATCCAAAGAAACAAAAAGCATATTCAGGACCTCTTCACATTGACTAGAGTTCTTGTTACTGGTGTGTTACTGTAGTCGTTTTAGCCAACACAATAAAACAGTCAGTGGATGAAGTGCAGCCAGCAGTAAAGGTCAAAGGTCAGAGCCTCAGGGGGAAGTGTGCAGAACTCGTTCAGTTCCTGCCAGCTTTCGTCTGTTTTTTGGTTTCTGACTTCGACATGTGACGCTGACCTTTCTCCTCCTCCTCTCCTCCTCTCCTCTCCTCCTCCTCTCTCCTCCTCTCTCCTCCTCTCCTCTCCTCTCCTTTCCTCTCCTCCTCTCCTCTCCTCCCCTCCTCTCCTCTCCTCCTCTCCTCTCTCTCCTCCTCCTCTCCTCCTCCTCTCCTCCTCTCCTCTCCTCCTCTTCTCTCTCTCCTCCTCCTCTCCTCTCCTCCTCTCCTCTCCTCTCCTCCTCTCCTCTCCTCCTCTCCTTTCCTCTCCTCTCCTCCACTTCTCCTGCTCTCCTCTCCTCCACTTCTCCTCCTCTCCTCTCCTCCTCTACTCCTCTCCTCCTCCTCCTCTCCTCCTCCCCTCCTCCTCTCCTCTCCTCCACCTCTCCTCTCCTCCTCTCCTCCCTCTCCTCTCTCCTCCTCTCCTCCTCTCCTCCTCTCCTCCTCTCCTCTCTCCTCCTCTCCTCCCCTCCTCCTCTCCTCCTCTCTCTCTCCTCTCCTCCTTCCTCTCCTCCACTTCTCCTCCTC